>JACKQL020000157.1:0-84212 GCA_018296165.2 Termitomyces sp. T153
TTTCCTGAGAATCCACAGACTATATGCGGTAATCTCCATGGTCCACACATGATGAAGAAGAAGGCATGTAGTACGAGACGACCCGGTTTTCGTGCGCAGTTGGATTGGCACCGCGAGAGTTTGAAAGAACTTTCAAGATTCAGTCAACGCGATGAGATCCAAAGTCAACATGATGACATCAAGTTTTTTTTTCATATTTAGAATGCTCTTGTAGAAGTCGCCTCCGGTATTGCTGCCTGTCCAAGGCAATGGGCCTCCAAGGCCCATTAATCAGCCCGATCAGTGCTGTTTTCGCGAACGGGTGATGGAAATGATACCTTAATGGCTATGATGCAACATAGTATAAAATGAGCATCATGCTATGGGAGGAATCCTGGTACTTAAACCACCAGCCATGCTTACTTTCTTCCGAGTCCTGATCGACTCTCCAGTGGTTTTGCCTGCTCTCACTTCGATCATACCTGCTCATGTGCTGGACATAGTCAGCAGCCTAATTCTTGCCTCGTATTTTCCACACAAATTTTGGTTGTAATTATACTGTGCCGATGCTACACACAGATGCTTTGCGGTAGGGGATAGGGATAGGCGGTCGTTTATCAGGTTAACGAGTCTACGTGGGTTCAGATAGTTCGTGTCAAACTTCTCTCCCCGCGGGATGACGACCAGGTGGTATTGGTCTTTTGGCGAGCGAGATGGAGTCTGTTGTCGTTTGGTGGACTGGCTTTGGTTTGGGTTGCTGCTCCTTGTGGGTCTGTATGTCGGGCCTGTGGCTATCACTGTCTTCACACCCTGGATCCCCGTTGGATAGCTTCTGTTCGGTCCTTTCTGCATTGGGTCCCCCTCTTGGCGTTTAACCAGAGTGTCCACTGCTTTCGTCAGGTCTTTTACAGCGTTTCGTAGCTCGGCGGTTTCCTGTAGTGCGCGCGCGGAATCAGCAATGCTAGATTCACGGTGCTTCTCACCTGCCGTCACCAATTCCTGTAGTATTTTCTTCACCACTTCGTATGCCATTTCCTCCGTCTTCGGGTTCTAGATGTAGTGGTCTGAATAACGCTTGAGCTCCCTCCTTAGGTTCTCCAGCTGGTTCATCACTATTGCCTCGTTTTCCGACGTTATTCTTCCCTCTGTTTCAAATTCCACTTCTATCTCTGCGTTTGTCTGTGTTCCCGGGTTGCGTCTTGGTCTCGTCGGGGTTCTAGGCTCCTGTTCGACTTGTTGGCCGAAGACGTCAATGTCCCTCTGTTTGCGTCGTCCCAAGGTGAGTCTTGCCGGTGACGTGTTCATGTAGTCTTCTGTCTCTCCCCCTGGTGGTCTGTCCTGCGCGCTTTTGGGACTTTTTTCACACTCTCGCTGTACATTGCTGCCATAGTGGCTATCCTCTCCCTTTCCTGGGAATCTACAGGTCAGGTGGTGGAAGCGGATCAAGAGCGGTTTTGAGGCAAGAGGTGAGATTATGCACGAACTTGTGCCAAGACTGTGGTAAAAGGGAGTGTCGGGGACGAAACTCAAAGCGACCAATGAAGACATGCCAACAGGGATGGAGTGATTAGTAGGATTAATAGACATACATAAAACCAAATAAATTGCACTAGCCAGTCTTTCCGATTCTTTTAAATCTTTTCTCCATCTACGCCACTCCTATCAGTATCGGGCCTCAATTGTCTGTCACCTTGTAATTTGATAGCGCAGAGCTATAAAAACAAGTATGGGACGAGACTGGTACTTGAACCACCAGCCATGACTTCCTTCCAAGTTCTGATCAACTCTCCGGTGCTTTTTCCTGCTCTCACTTCGATCATACCTGCTCGTGTACTGGGCATAGTCAGCAGCCTGATTCTTGCCTCGTACTTTCTATATGACATCAACAACGTTGTACGACCCAGGAATGCAATACTACGCGTTGAGGAATCCCTGAGGAACGTCATCGATCTGTTCTATAGCATTGAATATACCTGCGACGCGCGCGAAGTACAAGACATAAGGGTATTCCTTAATAGGTAAGTTTATCATCCTCTGTCGATGTTTGTGCCTCAGATCAGATCACAGTTTACAATTGCGCATGATCACCTTCAAAGAGGAGACAATCCTGGCATCATCTGTTTGGAGAGAATTTCGTCTCTTCTTGAAAGGACATAGCCTCGCAGTGAGGAGATATTCGAAGGAAATCGATGCAGTCCGTGATAAGATTGAAGTATGATTAAATTTATATTGCTATATATCGGTAACTCAACTATCTGTAGTTGGCACAGATACACAAGGAGCAAGTACGTCTAGGCACGACAGATAACAGGAATCGGGCAAGATATGGATTTAATGGTGGGCAGACAGTAGTCTGACCAGGATAGGAACTGACGCGTTAGTACGGTATGTCCTCGAGTTGTCCAAAAGAGCGAATACTAAAGAGAGAGCAAGGATAGCGTTGTGATCTGATGGAACACTGAGACGGGCGCTCTTCAATTTCGACTTGGATAATATCGTTTATCGACAGAGTCAAAGCATCCTTATTTCCCAATCTCTTCAATGTAAATATGTGTCTGGACGGACGGAAACCAAAGTTGCATTTTAAAGCGTCAGGGTTACAAATTAAAGCCAGCTTTGGGTGACGTAGTCGTGTTTTAAGTATCCCGATCTGAGAAGCCATTTGGCACAACTTGGCAGACGGCAGGGCAAGTTACGACCCAGGAGATCATCTCGGAGATACCCGAAGATACGATGATGGACGGGCGCGGTCTGTGCACGGACAGACACACAACGCGCCAGGTTTGGCTACAGACGTCCCGGCGTTGTGATAGTCATCAATGTCAGTATACTCTGTCCCCAATCAACTTCTCACACACCAATCAAACACAAAGTTTGCAGGAAATTCCGGGCAGGCCCTGAAGCAGTCATTTGAGCCTCGCACCCTCAGGCTAGTAGGAACGCGATTTCTCAGACGCCTCTTACCTCACCACCTGCAGTAGTCCATCGAGTGTACCCCAGCTCACATCAAGGCTCCACTGTGCATCACGGGTTCCGGTATATAGCGTGGGATCGAGTCATAGACGAATATTCTGCTTCCGGAAAGCTCAAGGCACAACAAACAGCTTAACAGTCGGTGATTCCGCGACGTGACACTGTAACTGAATTGGTTTGAACTTTAACAACATCGTCCGTAAGGAACATGCCGATGACGATGGGCTGCCAACCGTTCAGCATCCCCCTTCTATGCGATCCCCCCTGCGAAGACTGCTTCCTTCCAATAGATCTCATTTCTGAAGCTGTCATCCCAACTTTTCCATCTCCAGCTTGGAGCAAGGCGTCTTTACCCCCCCGCATGGAGCAAGGCGTCTTTGTCTTTACCCTTCCGCATGGAGCAAGGCGGCTTTACCGTCCTTTTCTTCCAGTCCTCCTCAAAGATCCAGAACATCTAAAGGTTCACGCAGGCAGGTCCTCGAGAAGACGGGGCCGAGTATGGAGGATATCGATTTTCTCCCGATCAATCAGGGGTTCGCGCCTGTGAATCTTTTGGTTCTCTTCTCGTATTGCTTTCGTGTGATCCTTTGTCTTTTTACTAACACCTTCTCCGTGAGGATATGCACTGCCTCTGTGTGTTTCCTGCTACCGTGAATCATCTCCATTGCTCTCTTACTCTTTTCCCTTGCATCTTCTTCCTCTCTTCTCTTTCACGCGCATATATCTACTATGCCTGTGCATTTCCCTGTCGTACCTCTCTTTCATGCGCGTCCCTCTCCTTCCCTGCCAGGGCACTCCTTCCTATCCATCCTAAGCTCCGTCTCGGACAAACAGCTTAATATACATATGCTTGTTCGGAAGAAAATTGAATTTCAGTAGGTATTCAAGAAAGAACGACATGCAAGCTATCACACTTGTGAGCCAGACCAAGCCAGTGCAATTGTAGCGCCCATTCGACGTTCGGAATGGATATTCCTTTCCTGACTATAAAGTTTTATGTAATGCGGTGAGATATATTCGCTCGAACTGACAAGTCGAATTGAATATCTTTATCTGATATATATATCTTATTCGCCGAACTGCCCGAGTCGCCGAATCCCCGCGGCCCCAAAAAAGAGTACAGCACGCGTCCTTTTATCCTCAATGTGTGCATATTCTTTGTTCATTTTTTATTTATTAAGTTGTCTTGACTCATGCAATCCGTGACTCCATTCCAGTGCACAAGATATTGCTGAAGTGAGAGTAGAGAACAATCATCTCTTTTCAGCCTGGATTGAGTCTTTGAAATTTGCCTGTGCAAGGCAAGGAAATTCAATATGAGCGATCCATTTTCGGACAAGCGCTAAGTGCTAAGCTGCAGCATGCCACCTATATCTTTCACAAATTTGATAGAAGTTTTTATTTTTGCCTTCTCCAAGTGCTCCTTGCGGCTCGGACTTGATCCCGTATCATGCAAACATCCCTTGCAGGAAAAAAAACTCAAGAATAGAAAGTACGATCGAGTTATTCAACACAAGATACATCCGGTACCCTTTGGGAGAACCGGCATGGTGATGCGAAATGAGAATTTGGCTTAGCGCAAACTCTGATTCACAAAAGTGTTCGGGAATTAGTCAGACTTAGCCACTCAAATAGACGTAGTAAAGTAGAGGTTTTATTGATTTGGTTATAAGATTGACCGTTCCACTATAAAACAAGGCTCAGATGAAATATCATTCAAAATGGTAAGCCTGAAGCTGGTAAGAACTTGTAAGCCAAAGAAGCCCTCTCCCTGACCTCTAAGCCATGGTAGATAACCGCTTGCTGACACTCTTGAAATCCCACCCTTTTTATGGCTAGTTGTTTGTGCATGGACCGGGACTTATCCCGCATGTTTTCGTCGTTGTCCGGGAGTGCGGATGGCCAGTAGACGTGGGGGCACCGCCACTTGTTAGGGCGGGTCGACTATCACATCGATCATTTTCTTGATTGATGACGTACTGAGCCCTTAACCCCAGTGAAAACCGGACCTGGGGGAGGATCTGCAGATTGAGGTGTGCCTTCAGGTTTTTCTTCTGTGTACTCTAAATTTAGATATAAAACAATCACATTGTCAAGTGAACTCGTGACATCGCGCGTCATGCTGTTAAGGTGATGACAAGCCGTTGGCGTCGGCCTGGTGTGTTGAGCGTGACGGTTTGGAGGACGCTCGTCCATCGGCCTGCGCCCCACAAGAACGACCCAAGACCGATTGAGAACCCATATTTGGCATCACAGAGAGATCGGGGTCGTCGCATAGCTCGGTTGTCTGTTTGTCCTTCAGCGCGTACTGCGTTCATGGTCCCCCCCCCAAAAAAAAAAAAAAAATCAGTTGTCTAAATTTGTCTTGGCAGCGACAATAAAAGAAAAGGAAACTCACAAGGTACAGCTCATCCTCGCCTGCATTCCTCCACATAAGCCTTGTACTCCAACAATCCAGCACCGCATTCCCGCGCAGCCGGCGGGGTACAAGAGCTAGATGGCGGATTCGGTGGTTCGCCATTTGGTGCATCTCCAGGGTTTGTGCGAGGCGAAGAGGATGGGGGTTTGGTGGGATAGTGATCGCGAAGCCTCCCGTCCGTGGTGCCTTCTTCCAGTCGTTGACCCAAGATTCCAGCACTTTCTCCTTCGTTCGCCGTTTGGCATTGGTGAGTGTCAAGTATTCGGGCGTCTACAGTTCCGTCACCTTTTTTGCTTCCTCGTCCGCCCGTTCGTTGCCCTTGACATCTTCATGTCCTGGGCACCACTCTACTCCGAATGATCTGTCGTTGTCTTCTTCCAGGAATCTGTCACATGTGTGAGTGATTTTTACCATTGGCTTCGGTTTTGGTTCGTATGCTGAGGTTTTCGCTTCCGTGTTGTCCGCAAAAATGTGAACGTGCTTGATGGAGTTCCTTCTCCTTGAATATCTCGTTGCCGCGCTTGCTGCCTTCGCTATTCCTGTTAGCTCTGCGTCGTAAACCTCTACCCGGCTTCCCAGACCTCTCTCCACAAATACTTCCTTCCCCATGTGGTACCCCACAACGCCCCAACCCACCTTCCTGGGTTCGTCTAGCTCCTCCTTTCTCATTGATCCATCAGAGTAACCCACGACATGAGTCCGGTCCCTCTCCAACTCCTGCATCCTCTCATTGTGTCTCTTCGCTTCTTCTTTCTTCTTCGCCTTCTTCGGAGCGCCTGTGATTGTTAGTCTCTGCCCAAATCTTTCTGTCGTATTTCGCCACGGCGGTGCAACAAAGCGATCGATTGTCTCACCTGCGATCGATCTGTACGTCAGTTGTGCCACCTCTCAAGCTGGCTCAGCTTTCTTTTGGTTCTCCTGCTCGACGTCTTCCTCGATGGCAGGGGGGGGGGGGAGGGGTTCGCCAGTCTGTCCCGGTTTTCGCCATTCTCCTGGTAGCCTTGCAATGATCGTCGGGTTCGTTTTTCAGTCAATGTAGCCAATTCGTGTAACTGCCCATGGAATTTACCAATGATTGGGTTTCCCTTGTTTTCGTGCATGCCGTATTAGGGAAGAATTAGGGAAGAGAGGAAGGGGGCCATCAGCTTCCCAAAGGCCTGGAACAAGGGGCAACATCAGCTTACCTAAAAGGTTTGCTGTGTACGGAATAGAAATGAGATTCGCTGTGTACGTAAAAGAAATGAAATGATAACTTGATGGCTATGATGCAACATACTATAAAGTTACATAAGATTACCCTACGGGAGGATACTGGTACTTGAACCGCCAGCCATGCTTACTTTCTTCCGAGCCTTGATCGACTCTCCGGTGCTTTTGCCTGCTCTCACTTCGATCATACCTGCTCGTGTGCTGGGCATAGTCTGCAGCCTGATTCTTGCCTCGTGTTTTCTACAAGACATCAACAGCGTTGTACGACCTACAAAGGCAACACTACGCATTGAGGAATCCCTGACGAACGTCATGGATCTGTTCCATAGCGTTGAACGCATGTGCGACGCGCGCGAAGTACAGGAAATAAGGACCCTCCTCAATGAGTAAGTCAATTATCCTCTCTTGATGTTTGTGCCCTGGATCAGATCACGTATTGCACATATAGTTTACAATTGCGCATGCTCGCCTTCAAAGAGGAAGCAATCCTGGCATCATCTGTTTGGACTGAACTTTGTCTCTTCTTTAAAAGACATATTCTCGCATTAAGGAGATATTCGAAGGAAACTAATGCAGTCCGTGACAAGATTGAAGTATGGTTAAATTCATATTGCTATATATCGGCAGCTCAACTATTCGTAGTTGGCAAAGATACACAAGGAGCGAGTACGTCTAGGCACGACAGATAACAGGAATCGAGCAAGATATGGCTTCATTGGCTCACAGACAGTAGTCTGACCAGGAGAGGAACTGACGCGTTAGTACGGCATGTCCTCGAGTTGTCCATAAGAGCGAATACCAAAGAGAGAGCAAGGATAGCGTTGCGATCTGGTAGAACACTGAGACGGGCGTTCTTCAATCTTGATTTGGATTCTACCGTTTATCGACAAGGTCAAAGTACTCTTATTTCCCAGTTTCTTCGATGTAAATATGTATCTGAAGAGACGGAAACCACAGTAGCATCTTAGTCAGGGTCTCAAATCGAAGCCAGCTTTGGTTGATGTAGTCGGGCTTTAAGTTTCCCGATCGGAGAAGCCACTTGGCACAACTTGGCGCACGGGCAGGGCAAGTCACCATGCAAGTTATCAGATGGATGGGGTGAAGATTACGGCAATCACATGACCATTATGAATACGGCGCGTTATGATACATCTCTATGTGCTCTGCGCCTGGAATCAATGCCCCTTCGGTCCGAGGACAAGATGATTAAGATTACCGGCGCGGTCCGTGCAAGGACAGACATACAACGTGGGTATGGCTTTGGACGTCCCGGCATTGTGATAGCCATAACTCTGTCCCCAATCAACCAATTAAGACACAAATTTTGGTGTACTCAGTTTTGTACGAAAAATTTGTCTAGCCGAGATATCAAAGTTGTCGAGTTCGCTTGTCCACAACTGTACATAGACGAAAGATTTGGCGAGTAGCGGTGATACGGTGGAACTTACCTGTAACAACTAAGTACTTTGAAGTAAAAGAACTTTTCTCAATATACCTTATGCTGAAATCTGTAAGCATCTGCTGAAAACAGTAGGCAGAGTAAGTACTTAGCCTGAAAATACTGCTCCGATGATCCCAAAAAGCTGAGAGATGCCTGCAGCAGCAACAACAAAGCAAGAACAAATGGTTGAGGGTTGAGCACGTCACAGATCGAGAGAATTGATCAGAGTGATAGCCGACACACCTAACAAAGTGGCAGTGCCAGCTACCCTCGGCCTCTCGACAGCCGTGCTCATCCCAGCCAAAATCCTAGCTTCCCTCGCATGCAACCTGTCAACAGCCCCGGCCGATACACCAAGGATGGCAGCGACAGCCTCAACGCAGGAAGGAGAGGTTGAGAGGAAGAAGGGAGGGGAAAACAGGCCTCACCATGTGTTGTCAAGCCCTAGGGGGGGAATTTGAGCAGTCAGGCAGGCATTCTACATACCCCAGCTCAGATAACCCCAGGGAGCGGTTATCGTAGGCTCACAAGTATAATAGAAGCTTTGGGTTTATTATTTGATTTGAAATATCTCAATTGAACCCTGTTTGATGAGTTGGACCCAGTCTTTCATGTAAACCAAATCAAATAAAATCTCATTCATTATCTATGTTCTATTGAGTTGAATTAGTGTAACTAAAGGCCCAAACATCTTTGTGAATTGGAGATTTTGCTGAGTTTGAAAAACACAGCAGAACTTATGAAATTGCTCATCTGGAGCACAATGCAAGGGGCTTTGTTGCACAAAACTCACTTTTTGATTTCCATGAGTCCAACCCTTTTGAAACATTAGTTTCATACCACCTGGGTCTTGGCCCAGAACACCTGAAGTTATTACATCTAAGGTGAAAAACTGCATTGTATTAAGGGAAAAAGAAACTAGGACCAATAACAGTGGTTCAAAGTCCTTTTTGCTTGATCCTGAAACCTTACTCAGAAGAAGAAAGCTTGAGACTGAGAAAGCATTTTCAAGTTCACCTAAAGAACTGTGCCCTACTATTCAACCAGCTTCTACTACCCCTATCATGGAGCCAATCAGATATAAGATGCCACTGCCTGACAGCAGGGATGCACCTAAGTTCAAGCACACTGAACCCTCTGAGGTTTGTTGCTTTCTACAATTGATGATCTCTTTGTTTGAGCATGCTTGGATCCAAGGAGATAAGGAGAGGAAGAAGAGAATCTCAGAGTATGTGGATGCCCAGACTGAACAAGAATGGCTGGGCTTTGATTCCTTTGGAGATGTCTATACTTGGTCTGCTTTTGAGAAAGAGATCAAGGAGTCTTATCCAGAAGCAGTAGATGACACAGGTAGTGTTGCAAACCTGGACAGAATCTGCAGAGAAGATGCCAGACTTAGTAGAAATGACACCACAGAGATCCATTCTCTGATAAGGAAATTTAGAGCTGAGGCTAAGGAGTTGGCTAATGTCACTGGGAATGGGTCTCTGGTAGACAAACTTCTGGTATGCTTTACACCAGCTTTTGGAGATGTGATTGAGGAGAGGTTGATCAGCAGATATGGCCACTACAAAGACCCTGCTAGAAATAGGCACAAGGACAACAAGTATGATCTATCAGAAGTGCTGACAGTGGTGGAGACCTTGATAGATGGTGCTACTGTAAGGAGCCCTAAAGAGGAGAGAGTAGAGAAAATAGAGACTAGTAAGAGGAACATTAAGGAGGAGGAAGTGGAGGAGAAAATGGCTCATCTACAAGATGCTGTGATTACCATTGGGAAAACAGATGGGGACCATCCAGAGTGCCATGCAAGCTTTGCAAGCTGGTCAGTTGGACATGCACAATACCTTCTTGAATACCAAAGGGAACCAGGGTATAAGGGCAGAGGGGCCTCCTTCATTTCCAACATCTGGGCAAAGTGGTGTTACTTGCTTCTATTGTTGGCAAACTGGACATAGAATCTCAGAGTGTGAAGTCATCAAGGCAGATGTACAAAAAGGATGGATCATCTTGTTGGAAGGGAGGGCCAGACTACCTAATGGTGCTCCTTTACCTAGGGATACTGGTGGTATATCTCCTCATGCTAGACTAGTACAGGTACATGATAAGCAAGTGAGCATGTACTTTGGATGGCCAGAAGATGACCCTCCAGAGACAGTCACTTACCCTACCTATGTAAACTCTGCTAGAGACACAAGGGATGACATGCTAGAGCACATTCAATATAAAGAGTCAGACTGCTTGGGGGACTTGGAGAAAGGTTTCAATAAAATAGCTGAGATGCTCAGTGTGTTGGTTGACACAAGGAACACAGCTAGTCCTGAAGGACAGAAATCTTCCTCTAAGGATTTTTAAATAACTCAATGAAGGCAATTAGGAAAGAGGCATCTCAACCAGGAGTATCCTCATTGCCAGAGAGAACCACTGAAAACCCTGGAAAGAAAAGCTAACTCTGGTGATTCCACCTAGACTTGCACCAGAACTGGATTTACCTTTTGGGAAGGTTCCAGCCCTCAATGAGGGACCAGATTTGCCAGTGCAGGACACTGTTAAAAGTTTCTTAACAGGAACAAGAAGGAAGGAGTGGGATAGGACCATTGATAGGCTCTGGTAGGCTACTGTACCTTTCAGTACTGGAGAACTGTTAGATGTGGCTCCTGGATTAAGATACAAAAATTGACTCTCAAATCAGGGACTAAGTCTAGGGATCCCAATATCCCAAGGGTAGCAGTTCAACAGCAGACTGTAAGGAACAAGAAACCACCTGACAAAGTAGATGTCAATGACCTACCAATGGCAACCTATTTCATTGCAGATGGGACATAGAATGGATTGCCTACTGGTGCAGTAGTGCATCAGGATTGTGTAGCCATTTACTTAGAAAATATTCCTCCAGGAGAAAGGCCAGTAGTGGTGTATGTGGCCAGAGATTTGCAAGTGTTAAGATCTTTGTACCTCTCAGGTTCTACTGACCATGGGGGCTCAGCTTAACTGGGCAAGTCCTTACTAGGCAGATGCAACATCATGCACTTAAAACCTAGTGCTCTAGGGAGGTCTGGACTTCAGGTACTTGCAAGAGTAAGCCAAGGAGGGCAGTCCAAGCAAGCCCAGGGTGGTCTGTGGGACTCTAACACAAGATGCAAAGAAGGATTGGGTTTGGGAAAGACTCAGGTACAAGTCTGAAGGCAAATGCAGAGGATGTGGGACAAGCAGAGGCCATGCAAGTGATGGGAGTGGGGGCTGGAGATTGATGGTGGATCAATTAATATTGATGGGCTCTGGAGTTGATTGTAGAACAAGTCTGGAGTTAGTTATGAATGTTTTGAGGGGTCATAAACATATGCACAGAGTTTGTAACAGCATTGGAGTTGAAAGAAACTTAGGCAACAATAAAGGAACTGAGGCAGATGAGGTGAGACAGAGTCAAGACAAGATAGAGACAAGAACAAATAGAATTGGGACAAGACACAAGAGTAGAGATAGAAATAGAGACAAGACAGGGAAATGTAACAGACACAGAATGTAACAAGAGAAGAATAGCAGGTAAGCAATATCAAGACTAGTGAAAGGATGCTACTCTACAACTTATATACTAACTACTAGACCTCCTCCAAGGATTGAAAGTATGACAGTGGGGCTTGTTGGAGCCATGCAGAGTTGATAGGTGTCAGTGTCAGGTTCTGCTGACTATGGGGGCTCAGCTACACTGGGTGAGTCCTTACTAGGCAGATGTGATGTCCTGCACTTATAATCTAGCACTCTGGAAAGGGTGCAGAGTGCAGGAACTTGTGAGGGAGATCTGGGGAATTAGTCTGAGCAAGTCCAGAGTGGTCCAGAAAAGTCTAAGACCAAGTATATTAAACATTAGCCTTGGGTGGGCATCAGGAACAAGTTTGTAGGCATGCAAATGGACTGCAGGATAGGTGGAGGCTTTATGAGTGATGGGAGTGGAGCTGGAGTTTGATGGGGGATCAATCAAGACTGATGGGTGCTGGGGCTGAGCAAAGGGCAAGGTCCAGAGTTGTCATAAGAATGTTTGAAGATCATAGCATGTGCATGGAGTTTGTAATGACATCAGAGGTGAAAGGGACTTAGGAAAGATGAAGAAAACAGAGACAGTCAAGATGAGGCAGAGACAAGATAAGATGGAACTGAGAAAAGAAATAGATTCAAGGCTAAAGAAATGGAGAAGAAACAGAGAGAAATACTAGACACAAGTAACCAGTTAATGCAATATCAAGACTAAGGCAATGGATGCTACTCTATGTCTTTATATACTAACTACTGAATATTCTCTGGGGTTTGGGGGTGCAACAGCAGGGCTCATTGGAGCCATGTGGAGTTAACAGGTGTTGGTTCTAATTGGAGGGCAGGCCATGGTGATATTCTGAGGGTAACACAGTCCATCCCACAATTGTTGGGAAACTCTGGAGGGGTCATGTGGGCCATGGGGGTGGTTGGACAATGTGCATCTGTGCCAGGGAAAGTGTTGGCAAGGTTTGGGGCCTTGTCAGCTACAGGAGGAGCTGAGGAGGCCCACAGGGGATGTGTTGGGGTTTGACAGGGGTCCTTGGAGTTTGCTGGGGGTCCTTGGGGTTTGCCAGAAAAGTGTCAGAGTTAGCCAGAGCAGGTGCTGTAGGTCAACAAAGGTTGGGGTGAGTTGGGGAAATGTTGGGGAGTGCTTTCAGAGGGGTGAGGTGTCCTGGGGGGAGGTCTAGAGGTGCAGGAGTGGGTCATGACATCACCCCCCCTTCAGCATCAAGACCCTCAAGATGTGGGGCATAAGTCATGGAACAGTGGAGGAATGGAAATCAAAGCATAAGCAATATTGATCAAACCACAGCTGCAGTAGTGGCATGGGTAACAAAGTCAAAGCAGGATTGTTGCCCATCAAGAAGATTCCTTGAGAAATTAAAAAGGGTCAGGATGTACCCTGGGGCTCCCCAGACTTCTCCCATGTCTTCCTCTGTGTACTCCTCAGCAATGTCAGTATCATCTGCATCATCATCAGCATCTGGGGGAATCTGATTCCCATTGTGACCACAGACACATAGAGGCCATGTACCATAGTTATAAGTGTGGATTTGTCTTCTCTGTGCTCTGGAGTTGCTGATCAAGCTTGACAGAGTTGTCTACAGCAGTCGCTGGCCCATTGGGGGTTTTGTTATATAGCAGGGTTCCAGCACAGTTGGCCCCAGCATTAGCAGGGCATTCTTTAAAGCCCAACTTTGGTCTGGCCAAGATTCAGGTTGTTCCAGAGGTGTTGTGGGTTGCCCAGGCAGAGGTGACTCTGGAAAAGTTCACAGAGGCAGTGGTACAGGCATGGGGTTCTCCGACCCTGGACTGGTGTCAAGTAGAAGCTCTGATGAGTATCCAGTGTTATCATGTTAGGTTTTGAGCTAATTTGGTTTTGTAGTGTGCTCTTTATGCTTGCTGCAAGGAGCACTGTGAATTCAAGGAGCCGATGCAGGGCTCCCATTGGGACACCTCATTGTGCATCTCTTGTTATATGAGGCATGAGAAGTGCCCAATCTCACTGAGTTGGCATGCAGCTTGCATATCAGAGGAGCAGAGGTGAGATGTGGCATGGGTGGCAGAGCAACTGCTTGAGGGGCACAAGGGCAAGGTGTTGGGTCAGGGGTCTAGGGTGGAGGGTGGAGGGGGTCTGAGGCAGTCCCTGATGAAGGTAGGACCCCTGCAGGGTAGGCAGAGGGAAGGGGCCTCAATAGTGTGTGACAAGAGCAAGCGGCAAGCATCCCCCCACACTGGAGGTAGGGCTTAGCAAGTGGCTATGGGAGGAGGAGTTGATAACAAGCCCTCTGGGGCCACACATGTACTTCCCAGAGATGGGGTCCTGGTAGAGGGATCTGGTGAGGCCTTTGGTCCTTCCTCTGCAGTTTCTAAGATGTTCTAGCAGCAATGAGCAGAAGCACTAACCTAACTGTTGGCATTGCATGAGGACAAGGTCCAGCAGGTCAAGAGGGATTGCAATGGTGTCTAGCAGAAGCATGACAAGACATGGAGAGACTGAGACTTGGTGCAATGGGAGTTGGAGGGGGTTATGTGGACAATTATGGAGGGGTTGGTGGAAGTGCAGGGGCTGTGGGAGTAGCTGGGGCAGTTGGAGGCATGAGCAGAGCAGAGGGCAGAGGTGCAGCAAGGGGCCGCAGAGGTGAAAAGGGCTAGGGCAGAGACAGGGCAATGGTGTGAGGAGTGGTTGGCCAATGAGCCTTGAGGTGACAGGAAGTGCTTTGTACATCTTCTCATCTTTCTATTTCCTGCTGTGCTAATGCATCCTGGCAAACTAGGCCAGAGAGCACAGGATTCTCCTTGATGGGGCCACACTCAATTCCATCCACAATGGGCTATCATGGATGCTCAGAGATCTTCCACCAGAGTTGCAGCAGAGAGTGGAGCAGATAGGGTGTTCACTGGCAGGCCACTGACAGAGGGAAATGGTGGATCCTAGGGCATGGTGGAAGGTGGCCACAGATGTCAAGGAGCTCCTCCCAAGTCACCCAGACATTTTGGCAGTGGTGGTGGCCCAGATGGAGGTGGACCTGGTGAAGAGAATAGCAGGAGTGGCTCCTGAGGAGTAGGAGGAGTAGGGGGGGGGCTTTTTAGACTTGCACTCCATGTCAGACTTGCACCTTCTGTAACATTATGTAATATTGAGATATGTGAATATGGACTTATTGGACCTCTAGCCTGGAGTAATTAAGTTTTTCAGACTGTGTTAGGAAATAAAGAAGTAAAAAAATCCAGGAGAGTACTTGTGGGAGTTGAATCCCTAATGAATCCAGAGGTGGAGGTTATGCCCACTAATGCCATCTGTGTTTACTAGTCCTAGGAGTCCCAGAGCTGAGTAGGGTGTTGTTGACGGAAGTCCTGGAGTTTGGTGGAGGCTCTGTTGAGGTTTTTTCAGGGTTCTCAAGTGTCATCCTCAGGCCCATAGCTCTTCCAACAGACCAAGTATTGGGGTTGGCCATAGATCAAGTGGGAGTCAAGGATCTGGTGGACTTCATAGTGATATTTGTGCTTGGCTTTGATGGAGGGCAGTTGACTGGAGTGTTGTCCAGAGAAGGGCTCCAGAGCATGTCTTTTGAGGAGGCACACATGAAAGACAGAGTGGAGGCCCTTCAGGCCTGATAGTGGGTTGAGCTTGTAGGGGTGCATTGAGACCTTCCAGAGAATCTTGAAGAGGCTGAGCTGTTTATAATCAAGCTTGACAGAGGGCCTCTGGGTCTTGAGGCTTTGTTGGTCAAGCCAAACCAAGGTGCTGGGGGACCAGTCAGAGGTGGGATCTTGTTGGGCATTGGCATGTTTGGAGTAGGCTTGACTGGTAGTGTTAATCTTGTCCCAGAGGAACTAGTGGAGGAATTGAAGGTCTTCAGCAACTTAATAGGTGACATAGGAGGAGATATTCTTGAGGAATAGTGTGAGTCAGGAGTTGTAGCCCTTGTTGGCATAGAAGAGGGAAACTCTGGTGGCAGAGTGAGGCATGTTATTGTAAGTAAACTTGGTGAGGAGGAGTTCTGCATGCCAGTCATTCTATAAATAGTTAATATAGAGGCAGAAGTACTGTTCCAATGCCTGGTTTACTTGTTCTGTCTGTCTGTTAGTCTCTGCATGATAGGTGGTCAAAAGGTTGGTTTTTATTCTGAGCAGCTTGCATAGCAATTGCCAGAAACAGGAGACAAATAGAGGTCCATAGTTGGAGATAATGTTGTCTGGGAGTCTGTGCTTGGAGAAGACATGTTTGAGGAATAGTTTGGCAAACTCTGGAGCATTGTTGGTGGTGTGGCAGGGGATGAAGAGGGCTTGCTTGGTGAGGTGGCAGACAATGATGAGGATTGTGTCGAAGCCTTTGGAGTTAAGGAGTTCAACAATGTGATCCATTGAGATTGAGGACCATTGAGATTGAGGACCAGGAGTGTCAACCAATGGAGAGGGGCTTTAGCAGTCCATGAGGGTGGTGGTGGGGTACTTGGGCCTAGAGGCAGGGTTTGCAGGCTCTTATGTAGCATATGACATCCTTCTTTATTCCTAGCCAAAAGTAAGTCCAGGAGATAAGCTGGAGAGTCTTATAAATTCCTGGATGTCCACAGAGTTTGTGGTCATGGTGTTGCTGGAGTATGTCAAGACAAATGGACTTGCGGTCCAGAGCATAGATTCATCCACTCTGGAGCAGGAGGCAGTGGTCTGGAGATAGTGTGAAGGAGTTGTTGGCATTTGACTTGTTGGCAGAGTTATTGTGGGGGTCATGCTGGGTGAAGAAGGAATCTGGAAGTGAGTTTCTAATTCAGTTGAGGATTCCTTCTTCATTCATGATTAGTACAGCATGCAAATGCTCAGGGAGGATTATCACTTGATGGTTGAATGTGTTCTGCTCAGCTTTGAATGACTTCTTTGGGTACACATCAGACTTCCAAGTGAGTACAGTGGGCTTTGCACTGAGTCATCCAGGGTGGTAGTGAATGGTGAAGTTGTACTCTGAGAGGGTTTCAGACCATTGAGCTTGGCAGTGGCTGAGCTGTTTTGTAGTTGTGAAATACTGCAGATTGTTATAGTCAGAGTATACTTGAATGCAGTGCAGAGATACTTCAAGGTAGGCCCTCCACTGGCAGAAGGCTTCAATGATTGCAAGGAGTTCCTTATTATAGATATTGTAGTTGAGCTCCATGGGAATTATTGAATGGGTATAGAAGGCAATGGGGTGGAGGTCCTTGCCTCCAGAGTCTGTCTGGAAAAGTATTCTGGTGATGGCATAGTCAGAGGTGTTGCATTCAAGTACAATTGGCAGGGAGGGGTTAAAATGGTGGAGGATTGGAGCAGAGGTGAAGGCTTTCTTGAGGAGGAGGAACATGCTTTGGCACTTGCTGTCCCAGTCCCAAGGGGTGTCTTTCTGCATGAGTTGGTTGAGGAGTTTGGTGATTCCAGAGTAGTTGTCAATAAATCAGCAATAAAGGTTAGCAAACCCTAGAAACAACTGTACCTCCTTGACATTCCATGGCAGGAGCCAGTTGAGTATGGCTTCAACCTTGGTGGGGTCCATATGTATGCTGTTGGGGGTGACAAGAACTCTGAGGTATTCAGCCTCCATTGTATGGAAGGAGCATTTTTTGGGTTTGGCATGGAAGTGGTACTCTTGGAGTAGTTTTAGGATGCAATGGATGTGCTCTGGATGCTTCTCCAGTGAATTTGAGTAGATTAGAATGTTGTCCAGGTATACAATAACAAAGACATCATTCATGTTGTGGAAGATGTTATTCATCAAGTACTGGAAGGTGGCAGGGGAGTTAGTCATTCTGAAGGGCATCATAAGATACTCAAAGAGGCCATAGCAGGTGCCAAAGGCAGTCTTCCATTCATGCCCTGGAGTGATTCAGACATTGTTGTAGCCAGAGTGGAGGTCCATTTTTGTGTAGATCTTGGCACTGCAGAGGTGGTCAACAAGATCTTTGATCAAGGGGAGAGGATACTGGTTCTTGTTGGTGACTTTGTTGAGTCCCTAGTAATCAATGCAGAGTCAGAGTAATCCATCCTTTTTCTTAGTGAACAGGACTGGGGTGCTGACAGCAGAGATTGACAGGCATATGAAACCTTTGCCAAGCATGTCATTGAGGTAATCCTTCAGGGCCCAGAGTCTGGTCTTGGACATGTTGTAGATTTTGCCAAATGGGCATCAGGTGCCTTCTTTGAGATCAATTTTATGGTCATAGGAGTGGTGCAGAGGAAGTTCTTTTGCACTCCCTTCAGAGAATATGTCAGCGAATTCATAATATTCCTAGAGAACTACTTCATATAGGATCTGTTCCTCTGTTTTGTGTTCTGGCAAGGTAGTTTTTGCATGGAGGTATTCTTCTGGTATGGCTGGCATAATTTGCAGTTGGATGCTGGGAGTGCTATCTTGTAAAATGCATGCAAAGGGGATGGTGCTGATAATTTTGATATCAAGGTCTCTGGGATTGATAGAGGTGGGCAATGGAGTGGCAGCAGTTGGGTCTAGAGTGGTGGTGGGGTTATTTAAAGGGGTTGGGCATCATTAGTTGGGGTACCACAGACCTTTGTATTGATTCCAGAGTATGTTGGGGGGCAGCCATTGAGAGTTGAAGAGCTTTGAGTTGCTCTGGAGGTGCTGGCATCAGAGTTAGAAATGTCAGAATCCAAGATGGACTGGAGGCAGAGGGGGATGGCAGCCACTAGACTTGATTCAGGGCTGGGGAGTCACATGGTGAGGTTCTTTCAGTTGATGTTGGGGTTGACATCCTGCAGCCATGGAAGTCTGAGCACAACACAATTGGAGTCAATAAAGAGAGCTGGGTAACAAGAAGCTAGGCCTGGAACCTTAAGTCATTGTCAAGGGTGAGGGCATTGTCATAGTATTGAGTGATTTTTGTTGTGGTGGGGCTTCCATCAAAGAGTTGGAGCTCAAGGAGTTTGTCAAGGTTATTGTGTCAGAGGTCAAGCTGGTTGCTAATAAAGGTGCTGGAGGCACTGCTGTTAATGAGGGCGGGGAGAACTGTTGGTGAGCCATCAAGTCAGATGATGATGATGAATAACTATGTGGACTTTGAGCAGAGCTGTGGGGGGGTCTGAGGTTCATTGGTCATACCTTTGGGGTTCTTGGAGGAGGATGGGACATCAAAGAGTACTGGTCTGTAGTTGGTTGAGTTGTCCCAGTCAAAGCACAGAGTAAGACTGGGCCAGTTGATGCAGGGATTGGTGGAGTAGAGCCATGAAACACCTAGGATGATGGGGGCAGAGAGGTGTAGTTTAGTGATGAGTAGTCAGAGGTCTTGGCATTGTCCATTGGCAAAGATCATGGTCATCTCTATGTAGTGTATGATATCTCTAGTGGAGGTGGGGTCACCATTGAAGAGTTTGAGGAGGATTGGAGTGGAGAGATGTTGGAGGTGTTGAGGAGTGAGTGCTGCTAGAGATTCATCAATGAAGTTGTTTGTGGTGCCACTGTTGACCAGCATGAGCATGGGGTTGTGGGAGAAAGGGAGGGTGGTGCAGAGGAGAAAGGTGTGGGAGGAGTGGGAAGGGAGGTGTGCTGGGAGGTTGTTCAGGGCAAGTACTGATACAATGTTGTCACACCATTGGGAACATAATAAAACACCAGAAGTCAAAACAAACATTTATTAAGGCTGAAAACTGTAAGCCTCCTGCTAGAACAAGTTCCAGCAACATTATCCCTTTAAATACACCAGAAGAAATACAGAACAGGATAGGACAAGGACTATACTAGACTATACACTCAATAATAGTCCAATCACTGTAATGGGAGGGGAAGCATGGGACTGGCAAAAGCACCTGAGTGGCATCAATTCTGGCAAGATCTAGATCTGATCTAAGAATGACCAGATTGGAATGTTGACTGAAAGGAAGATGAATGGAAGAATATCAAATGAATGGAATGAAGGGAAGGGAAAGGAAGATGAATGGAAGAACCTGAATGGGAAAGAACCTGAATGGGGAAGAATATGAATGGAAGAAATACAAAGGAGAAATGATGGCACCAGGAACTAGCCTGTGGCACTGAAACAGGCATACCAAAAGGGGGAATTAGAATAACAGTTATGAATAAGGGGCTGGAAAGTATGGAACCAAAAGTCACATGTAGAGGTGTGCACTGTAGAAAGAGGTATAAATAGCCTGAGTAGAGTAGCAAATGGACAGGCAATTAATAGGCAAAGGCTTTGTGGTTTCCAGGGAGTGAATCATTTAGGCTGGAGTTTGTTGAAACTCCTCTACATTAAGAATAGAAATATTTTGGAAGTAAACCACCTCAACTTCAAGCATTTATCAAGACATCAGTGTGGAATTGGAGTAGACTTCCTAAGTCTTCAAGAAAGCCCTAGAACTATCAGTATTACTCTAACCCAGTACTACAGTACCATTGCATGGAGGAGTGTGGGTGGGGTGGAGAAGATGTCAGGGTCTGGTCTGTAGTCTAGTGCATCTTTGAGACCTAAACTGCTGACTTGTTTTCTGTAAACTAGTAGCCACAGTCTTCTCTATTGATAGTCCATATAGTGCATCCCATCACCTGGCATTTAGGGTAACTACTGATAAAATGTCCCTGCTCACCACATAGGATGCATGTGCCCTCCTTCCATTGTTTCTCCTAAGTCTCCTCTGGTACATCAATCTAGGACCTGTTCTGAATCTTGTTTGTGCATAGGGCTTCTTGGTCATTGGTGGAGTCTAGAGCATTGTCAAGGTTGTTGGAATTGGTGTCCAGGGGTTCTGGAGTCTTGTGGAGGTTGGCAGCATTGAGTTGGGCAGGGGAGCATGGTCCTGGTGGTTGATTGGTGCTGGAAGGTCCTCAGCCTAGAGAGAACTGGGGCATGGGGTCGGTGGGGTTGGTAGGAATCAAAGGTTGGTTGCTGTTGGTTGCTCTGGTCTGCTAGTTGGTGTTGCTAGAGGTGTTCCACATGGTCTGTGGTGCTGTGTTCTCACTCTGGTCTTCCCAGTAATGTTGGTTGATCTGGGTAACAAGTGCCTTGTACCTGCTGTACATAGTTTGCTTGGGTGTGAGGCAGAGGACATTCTTGATACATTGGGGCAGGGTGCAGTGGAGGGTGAATTGGAAAGCATTGTAGTTCCATCCTGTTTCATAGGCCTCCCATTCAAATCATACAATGAAGATTGTGAATCATTTGTTGGCTTTCCTTCCTGAGCCAGTGCATTGTAAGTGTTGTCCTGGGTGTTCTGAGTTCAAGATGGGGGTCCAGCATTAGTAGTAGTAGTAGTAGTAGTAGTAGTAGTAGTAGTAGTAGTAGTAGTAGTAGTAGTAGTAGTAGTAGTAGTAGTAGTAGTTATTTCTGTTTCTGCATTGAGGGGAAGTTGTCTGTGGCCAGGCCCTATCTTCTGCCAGGAGGTCTGCTGTTGGGCAGAGGGTTCAATTGTTGTTGTCAATGTGTGAGGGCAGCCTTTGGGTACAAAGTTTGGGGATGGCAGGCTGGTCCTAGGTATGAAAGGCATTGGGGATGGAGTTTGCCCAGGGATGAGTGGAGAGGGCCAGAATGTGAGCAGCAGGTTGGTCAAACAGTCCCCCTGCAGAGTTGAGGCTTCTCAAGATGTTGGACACCATGTTAAGCTCTTGCTGCTGGTGGGGAATGAGAGGTGGGGCTTCACTTTGTACTCTAACAGGCTCCTTGCATTGCACATGAAAGGAGCAGGAGGGGTCCAGAGGGTCTTTGAATGGATAGGGGTTTGGACTGGTGTAGATTTCTTTGACTAGAGCATGGAGCTCACTTTGTAGATTGGTGTCAATTCCCAAGGTGCCTTGTGTAGTTTTGGGGAAGATTTCTTTGACTAGAGCATGGAGCTCACTTTGTAGATTGGTGTCAATTCCCAAGGTGCCTTGTGTAGTTTTGGGGAGGTTTTCTTGCAGATAACATTTGTCCTGTACTTATAACCTAGCACTCTGGAGAGGGTGCAGAGTGCAGGGACTTGTGAGGAGAGATACAGGGGATTGGTCTGAGCAAGTCTAGAGTGGTCCAGAGAAGTCTAAGACCAAGTATATTAAACATTAGGCTTGGGTGGGTGTCAGGAACAAGTTTATAGGTGTGCAAATGGACTGCAGGGTAGGTGGAGGCTTTGTGAGTGATGGGAGTGGAGCTGGAGTTTGATGGGGGATCAATCAAGACTAATGAGTTCTGGGGCTGAACAAAGGGTGAGGTCCAGAGTTGTTGTAAGAATGTTTGAAGATTATAGCACATGCACAGAGTTTGTAATAACATCAGAGGTGAAAGAAATTTAGGAAAGATAAAAGAAACAGAGACAGTCAAGACAAGATGAAGACAATACAAGACAAAACTGAGAAAAGAAATAGATCCAAGGCTAAAATTAGAAACAGAGAAGAAACAGAGAGAACTAATATCAAGACTAAGGTAATGGATGCTACTCTATGTCTTTATATACTAACTACTGGACATTCTCCTGAGTTTGCGGGTGCAATGGCAGGGCTTGTTGGAGCTGTGCAGGGTTGATGGGTGTCAGTTCTGATCAGAGAGGGCAGGCCATGGTGATATTCTGAGTGGAATATGGTCCATCCTGCAAGTATTGAAAAACTCTGGAAGTGTTGTGTGAGTCACAGGGGTGATTGGATGATGTGCATTGATGTGCTCCTATGCCGTATGCTGTGCAGGAAACCAAAAAAAAAAAAAAAAAAAGAGAATCTCACACTAGTCACTAGATAAGGTAGCTGGCAGTAGGAAGTTAATAGTTGAGGGTGAGTCAGTAACCGTCCCAGAGAACTAGAGCAAAAGTTACGTTGTGGAGTGAAGTCGATAGAAGTCGGTAAACGGGTCACTAGCCATAGTTGCTAGTGTCGTTAAGTCAGATTAACTAAAATAGGCACCCACAGTTGGCACCACACTAAGTCGAGGTCGAAGTTGAGGAGGCTTATTGCTAAGCCAGAGTCAAAGGTGATAAAAAGAGCAAAAGAGGCAAAGTGAAATCTCTTGCTGGTAAGCTCAAAGATAGCAGTTCTCCGATTGTTCTTCTCTGTCTTTAGTGTCTATGTACAGTCAGTATTTATACATTTCAAAGTATAGTATGGGAAAGTAAACAAATAGACACCACTAGCAACGGCATCTGTCACTGTGTTTAGGGTGCATACAAGGTGTCAGTCTGTAACTAAGTGAAAAATCATAGGCAAAGTCTTGGCAGCACCTAATTGTGAATGAAACCAAAAAGTAACGGGTCTGATGTCAATACCTGAAGCATAGACACTGTTCAAGTATGTTGGTAAGCTCAGCAAAAGAAATGATAGTAAAAGGTATGCATCTGATAATTTGCCCATATATAGTAAGGGAATGCTGTTTTGTCACTAGAGTTGCTAGGGTCGCTAATAATCGTTGCTAGGGAGGGTCTAGGCCTTGATGATTTAGGCCTAGGTTCCAGACTCCAGTGATGTTTCTCATGATTGATAAGTCTCGTGGTCACTAAAGTCTCATGCTTTGGTCCAATCCTCAGGCTAAGTCTTGTGTGCTGAGTGTTGTGACTCATGTTGGATTCAAGGTAGTCAGCTGCCGCTAAGTCCAAAATGCCAAAAACATGGTGCTCAGCAATAACTGGGGCTCATCAGCATCTGTGCCAGGGAAAGTGTTGGCAAGGTTTGGGGCCTTGTAAGTTACAGGGGGAGCTGAGGAGGCCTATGGGAGATGTGTCAGGGTTTGTTAGGAGTCTCAGGGTTTGCCAGAGGTCCTCAGAGTTTGCTGGAAAAGCATTGGAGTTAGCTGGGGTGGGTGCTGTGAGTTGACAAAGGTTGGGATGAGTTGGAGAAATGTTGGAGAGTGTTCCTGGAGGGGCAAGGTGTCCTGGGGGGAGGTCTGAAGGTGTGGAAGTGGGTCATGACAATTAGTTCTGATCAGATGGCAGGCCATGGGTGATATTCTGATGAGAACTAATGGGAATGTAGTCTGCTCCATAGTTGTAGGGGAGTTCTGAAATGGTTAAGTAAGTTGAGGGGACAATTCAATGACTTATGCCAGGATTAGGAATAGTTTTGGAGGGATCTAGGGGCTTGGAAGGAGAAGGGAGAAGTGATGGGGCCTGCAGAAAACATGTTAGAGTTTGTCAGGGGGCCATCAGGGTTTTCCAGAGAAGCATTGGAGTTAGCTGGGGTGGGCAGTGTGGGTGAACAAAGGTTGGAGTGAGTTGAGGAGGTATTGGTGGGGGCTCTGGAGAAGCAGGGCAGATTGGGAGGTGTTGGGGTTTGGGAAGGGGTTGTGACATCACTCCCCCTTTAGTGTCAAGACTTTTGAGGAGTTAGCAGGGGTGTGGGAATTATAGGCAGAGCAATATTAATCAATCTGCAATGGTAGTGGTGGCATGGGGAACAAAGTTGAAGCAAGAATCAATATCCATCAGGAAGCTTCCCCAAAAAATCACAAAGATGTCAGGACATATCCTAGTGCTTCTTAACTGTTTTCCTATGTCTTCAATAGCCTCCTTGTCATTGCCATTAGGCTTGTTGTTGTCCCTGACTCCTTCACCATCAGATGAGAACCATGTTGATGTCTGGTCTGAGTATAAGGGTTGGTAGGAGGAGTTCAACTGGTGTCAGAATAGGAGGAGAGTGGATACTATGTACTGGAGTCATAGGTGTATGGATCCTAGAGTTGGGCAGTGCTAATTACATATGTCAGAATTGTCTGCAGTAGTCAAGAGTTTATGGGGAGTCTCATCTTAGGTCCAGGCCTCTGTTTGTTCAGCTCCAGCACTCCTGTCCCATGCATTCAGGCCAAGCCTGGGGCCAGGTATAGTGCAGGTCATCCTAGAAGACCAGAGGGTGGCCCAGGCAGAGGTCATACTAGAGTAGTTTGCAGAGGCTGTGGATCAAGCACAGGGTCCTCCAATGTTGGAGTAGTGCCAGGCCAAAGCCCCAGTAAGCCATGGGCTTCCTTTTTTGTATTCTGGCTGATTGTTGATTTAGTGCATTTCCTGTGCTCAGTGTATGAAACAATGCAAGTTTAAGGCACCAGTAGCAGGGTCTCATTGGGACTTCTCAGTCTGCCTTCCATGCTGCTCAAGGCATAAAAAGTGCTGTGTTTCACAGGAGTGGTGGGTGATGTGTATGGCTGCAGAGCAGAGTTGAAAGGTGGTCTGGATGAGCAATCAGATAGGGGAGGGATAGAGAGGTAAAACATGAGAAGGCAGGGTTCCAGTGGGGAGGGTAGGGCCATTATAGGGGGGTTGTAGGGAAAAAGGGCCAATCTTGCAGGATAAGGGGAAGCAGAGGGCATTGCCACCTCCAGAGGCAGAGCCTAGCAAGAGGTCTCAGGTCAAGACAACAATGGTGGGTCTCCTGGAGCCCCATATGTACTCTTTGGGCTTGGAAGCTCTAATAGGGCATTCAGCAGGCTCTCCTGGGCTTACACCTCTAGCACTAGAGGTGTCTGGGTTGCTATTCCTGATGGCAGAGCAGGTACTGCAGTGGCATGTAGAAGTACTTACAAGACTGTTAGCAGTATGGGAGGAGAAAGTCTGTTGAGTAGTTGAGGACTAGGACACAGTGCAGTGGAAGCAGGAGATCACTACTTAGAGGGCCATGAAGCAAGCTCTGGAAGTGCAGGGGCTGAGGGAGCAGTTGGCCCAGCTGGAGGTGCAGGGTGTAGAGGAGGCAGAGGAGCAGCTGGAGGAGTTGGGGACACAGGCAGGGTAGAGGGTGCAAGGGCAGCAGGGGATATCTAATGTAGGAGTGCACCAGGCTGTGGTAGAGGCAGGGAGTTGGTGGGAGGAATGGCTCGCCAACAAGGTGGCCTTGGGGCAGAGAGGGACCATGCATAAGCAATATTTTCACCTATTCCAGCTCTACTGACATGACCCTATAGACTGAATCCAGAAGCACCAGATTCTTCTTAATAGGGCTTCCATTGCCCTTGCATTGATTCAGAATAGGTTGGCATGGATGCCCAGAGACCATCCTCCAGAGTTGGGGCAGGGTGTGGGTCATATAGGGAGATTATTGGTGGAGCACCAGCAAAGGAATGTGGTAGAGTCCATCTTATAGTGGGAGTTGGACATGGATGTGGGAGAGCCCCTACTCAGCTACCTGGAGACTCTGGCTATAGTGGTGGCCCAGATGGAAGTGGACCTAGTCAGAAGGATAGTGGGAGTGATTCCAGAGAAGGAGAGGGAGTGAAGTAGGGATCAGACTCTGTTTTCTTGTTCTTATGCCAATACCATTCTTTATTGCAATATTTTGTAATTGTAGTTTGTAAATAGTATTTTCTAGCTTCTAGTTTGGCTTGTATAAGAATCATCAATTTTCAGATTGTGTGAGAAAATTAAAACATGCAGGCAGTTCCTTGTGGGAGTTGAATTCCTAGTGAATCTAGAGGCAGGGATTATGCCCACTAATGCCATCTATATCAGCTAGTTCTGGGGGTCCTAGGCTTAGTAGAGTGTTGTCAATGGAAGTCCTGGAGCTTGATGGGGGCTCTGGTGAGGTTTTTGTGGGCCCCTAAGTATTGTCTTCAGGTCTCTAGCCTTTCCAATGGACTAGGTAATGGGG
Organism: Termitomyces sp. T153; assembly: GCA_018296165.2. Lineage (NCBI taxonomy): Eukaryota > Fungi > Basidiomycota > Agaricomycetes > Agaricales > Lyophyllaceae > Termitomyces > Termitomyces sp. T153. Next base: position 26,056 of record JACKQL020000157.1, read on the forward strand.
TTAACCATGAATAAGGTGAGAGTTGAGGATGTGGTCAACTTCATAGTGGTACTTGTCCTTGACTTTGATAGGTGGTGGTTGGCTGGGGCACTGTTCTGGAAAGGAGTCTAGGGCATACTTCTTGAGAAGGTGGATATAGAAAATGGGGTGGAGGCCTTTTATGCCTGAAGGTAGGTTGAGTTTGTAGGCATGAGTCAAGACCTTTTAGAGAATCTTGAAGGGGCCAAGATGTTTATGGTTAAGCTTGATGGAGGTTCTCCATGTCTTGAAGTTGTGTCAATCAAGCCAAAACCAGAGTTCTGGAGGACCAGTCAGGGGTGGGGTCATATCAGATATTGCATGCTTGGAATAGGCTTGATTGGTGGTGTTGATTTTGTTCAGAGAAACTGGTAGAAGAATCAAAGGTCTGGAGCAACTTTGTGGGCAACATAAGAGGGGATATCTTTGAGGGATAGTGTGTGGTTGTAGCCCTTGTTGGCATAGAAGGAAGAAAATCTGGTGGCAGAGTGAGGCATGTTGTTGTAAGTAAACTTGGCAGGGGGAAGTCCTGTATGCCAGTCATTCTGTAAATAATTAACATAGAGGTGGAGATACTGTTCCTCAGTCTAATTTATTCATTGAGTTTGTCTATTGGTCTCCAGTAGTAGGTAGTCAATAGATTAGTCTTTATTTTGAGGGCCTTGCATAACAACTGCTAAAACCAAGAGACAAACAAAGGGCTGTGGACTTTGGGCTGTAGCCCTTGTTGGCATACAAGGGAGAACAAGGGAGAAACTCCAGTGGTGGAGTGAGGCATGTTGTTGTAGTCAAACTCAGTGAGGGAAGGTTCTGCATGCCAGTCATTTTGTAAATAATTAACATAGAGGTGGAGATACTGTTCTAAGGTCTGGTTTACTCATTCTATTTGCCTGTCAGTCTCCAAATGGTAGACAGTTGATAGGTTGGTCTTAATTTCAAGAGCCTTGCATAACAACTGCCAAAAGCAGGAGACAAACAGAGGGCTGTGGTCAGAGATGATGTTGCCTGGGAGTTCATGCTTGGAGAATATGTGCTCAAGGAACAGTTTGGCAAACTCTGGAGCATTGTTGGTGGTGCAGCAGGAGATGAAGAGTGCTTACTTGGTGAGTTGGCAGATGACCATGAGGATTGCATCAAAGCCTTCAGAGTTGGTGAGTTCAACAATATAGTCCATCAAAATCAAGGACCAGGAGTGGTGGTCAGCAGGGAGGGGTTTCAGCAGGCTGTAAGAGCAATGGCAGGGTACCTTGGCCTGGAGGCATGGTTTGCATGCCCATACATATTGTGTGACATTCTTCTTTATTCCTAGCCAAAGGTAAGTCCTGGAGATGAGTTGGAGAGTCTTACAGAGTTCTAGATGTCCTTAGAGTTTCTGATTGTGATTCTGCCAAAGTATGTCAAGGTGAGTGGACTTGTGGTCCAGAGCATAGATATGTCCTTCCTAGAGTAGAAGTCAATGGTCCAGAAATAGTGTCAAGAGTTGGTTGGCTGCTGGCTCATTGGTGGAGCTGTTGTGGGGTTGTGCTGAGTGAAGAAGGAGTCCAGGGGTGTGTTTCAAATTTGGTGGAGGATTCCTTCTTCAGTCATAATCAGCATGGCATGAAGGTGTTCAGGGGAAATTACCACTGAATGGTTGAATGCATTCTGCTCAGCTTCAAATAACTTCTTTGAGTACACATTGAGCCTCCAGGTAAGGGTATCAGGTTTTGTGCCAAGTTGACTGGGGTGATAGAAGATGGTGAAGTCATACTCAGAGAGGGTTTTGGACCATTGAGCTTGTTGGCAGCTGAGTTGTTTGGTGGTAGTGATATATTGTAGATTGTTGTGGTCAGAGTAGACTTGGATGCAGTGCAGAGCTCCCTCAAGGTAGGCCCTCCATTGCTGGAAGGCTTTGATAATGGTGAGGAGTTGTTTATCATAGTTGTTGTAGTTGAGCTCTGCAGGGATCATTGAATGTGTGTAGAAGGCAATGGAGTGGAGATCCTTCCCTCTGGAGTCCAACTGGGAGAGTATCCTGGTGATGGTGTAGTCAGAGGTATCACATTCCAGGACTATAGGCAGAGTGGAGTTGAAGTGGCAGAGAACTGGGGAAGAGGTGAAGGCTTCTTTGAGGAGGGTGAAGACACTTTGGCACTTGCTATTCCAGTTCCAGGGGGTATCCTTCCAGGTGAGCCAATTGAGGGGTTTATGATCTCAGAGTAGTTGTTGATGAAGTGGTGATAGAAATTAGCAAACCCCAGAGAAGACTGTACCTCTTTGACATTCTGGGGTGGGGGCCAGTTGAGAATGGCCTTGACTTTGGCTGGGTCCATGCATATGCCATCTGAAGTGATACTAACTCTGAGGTATTCCACTTCTGTGGTGTGTAAGGAGCACTTCTTAGGTTTGGCATGGAGGTGGTACTTCCAGAGTTGTTCTAGGATGTGGTGTATGTGCTCCAGATGTTTCTCCTGGGAATTTGAGTAGATTAGGATGTTGACCAAGTACATGATAATGAAAATGTTGTTTATATTGTAGAAGATGTTGTTCATGAAGTACTGGAAGGTGGCAGGGGAGTTGGTTATTCCAAAAGGCATCACTAGGTACTCAAATAAGCCATAGCAGGTGTAGAAGGCAGTTTTCCATTCATGTCTCAGAGTGATCCAGATGTTGTTGTAGCCAGAGCAGAGGTCTATCTTTGTGTAGATCTTAGCACTGCAGAAGTGGTCAACAAGGTCTCCAATCAAGGGGAGAGAATACCAGTTCTTTTTTAGTGACTTTGTTGAGTCCCCAGTAATCAACACAGAGTTGAAAGGATCCATTCCTCTTCTTGGCAAACAGGACTGGTGCTCTGGTGGCAGAGATCAAGGAGCATATTTGGAGCAATTGGAGGCATGGGCAGGGGAGCCACACAGAGCACAGAATGCAGAGGTGGCCCAGGTGGTAGTGGAGACAGGGAGGAGGTGAGGAGAGTGGCTTGCTAATGAGGTGGCCTTGGGGCATTGGGCAATTTCACATAAGGGTTTCTTTCTTCCTCATTCCCATAGTGCTGACAGAACCTAGCAGACTGGGTCTGAGAGCATTGGATCCCCCTTGACAGGGCATTGGCTGCACTTGTGTCCATCCAAGATGGGCTGTTATGGATGCCCAGGGATCTCCCTCCAGAGCTGGGGCAAGGGGTGGGACAAATGGGGCAGCTGCTGGGAGAACATTGTTGGAGGACCACAGCAGATCCTAAAGCATGGTGGGAGGTGGCTACAGACATAGGGGAGCTCCTCCCAGGTCATCCAGAGGTTCTAGCAGTGGTAATAGCCCAGATAGAGGTGGACCTGGTGGGGAGGATAGTGGAGGTGGTTCCAGAGGGGGAGGGAGTGTAAGGGGAATTTGGACCCCTCATTCCTACTCATCTTATACTTAGTGCTGGCCTCAATTACATAACATTCTGTATTTTATAGCATATCTACATGACTATTTGGACTTTTGGTCTGAGCAATTAAATTGTCAGATTCTGTGAGGGGATTAGAATGTAAAAACATGCAGGGGGTTACTTGTGGGAGTTGAATCCCTAATAAATCCAGAGGCAGGAGTTATGTCCACTAGTGCCATCTGTGTCAACTAGTCCCTGGAGTCCTAGAGCTTGGTGAAATGTTGTCAATGGAAGTCCCAGAGTTTGGTGGGGGCTTTAGAGAGGTTTTTATGGAGTTCTCAAGTGTTGTCCCCAGGTCTGTAGCCCTTTCTATCAGGGGACATCCCACTTGTTTCCCCCTCTCCTTCTCCAGTTCTTGTCAGATTTGCTCCACTATAGTTTTCCTTTATTCTCCTTCCTTTTTCCTATCTATTGGTCCTAGTTTCAGCCCTCAGGCTGCACCAGTTCTCTATCAATAATTCAGACAAGTGTGGCCCCTTTGACACTGCTACTGGCTTATGTAACTGCTGACCAATTGCTAACACATCACTTTTGTCTTTTTTCTCTGTCATACTGTACAGTTGTTTCTCACCCTTCTGAAGCCTCTGAAGCATCACATCTGGCCTAGGGAGTCCCCAGACTTGTTCTCTTTGGATTTCCCTTTGCCAGATGAGTAGTTATCTCAGTAGACACTGTACAGTACTGAATAGACTTTGGATTTCCCTTTGCCAGCTGTGTGATTGAGCCACAGCCTCCAGAGGTTGCCCTTACAGCAGAACAAGTCTCTAGATTTGGTCTGGGAGCCTGCTTTTCAATTACTTGAGCTTCTACTTGGTTCCTCAAAAGGTCTCTACCCCACCAGTGTCTTAGTGCCCTCTGTGCCCCTCCTATGACCTAGCCAACCCCTCCAGCACCTCCTTCTGACACTTCAAGCCCCCAGAACAATACCTGGAGTTGTTTGCTGTCCCTGGAGACACAGGTTCAACTTATCCAAGCCTCCCTTACTTCTCACACAGCTAAACTCACTGGACTCCATCAGACTACTGAAGCAGTGTCCTTTTCTCTCCAAGCCCTTCTGAAACATCTCCCCCTTGCTCCTACCACACCTCCAATGCTCCCAGCAGATGCAGAACAGTTTGTGTCTGCACCTAGCTCAGGCTTTTTGGCTCCAGCTGCTGCAGAATGGTTCATGTCTGCATCTGGCTTAGGCCTTTCAGCTCCTTGTTACAAACTCCCTTGTCCTGCACTCCCTGATGTATATGATGGAGATTATAAGGCTGGAGAACATTTCCTCCAGTCCTGCATCACCTATATCCAGCTGAGTGGTGAAGCCTTTACCTTGGATGCTTTGAAAATTGCCTGGGTCCTCTCCTATATAAAAGCTGGTCAAGCCTCAACCTATGCACTGCATATCTTCTGATGCCTAGGAGGAGTTGAGAGTTTCTCTGGCTGGATGGAGTTTGAAAAGGAGTTCTGAGCAGAGTTCTTCCCCCTTGACCTTGCCAAAACCACAGCTCTTTCTCTTTGAGACCAAACTCAGTATGGTCAAAAAAAGCAGTCACTTGATAAATACATCTACTCTTTTTGTGCCTTAGTTGAACAGGCTAGATATCTGGACAGTCTACAACTCTGCCTAACCTTCCATGATGGACTCCACCCCTCTCTCAGAGATCATATTGACAGCATGGCAGAAGAGTGCCCAGATGATGAGCATGTCAATACCTGGTACAAGGTGGCACAGGAGCAGTGGCAGCTCATAGAACTGCAATGTGAGTTGTGGCAGATGCAACCCTCAACCTTCCCTTTTTCTCATGGAGAGTTCACCCCCCAAGCTCTCTCTTCCACACCTGCATTAGCATCTCCATGAGCAGGTGCAGCTCCTCCCTTTATGCCTCATGCTGCTTCCCTGTGCTCCCTATCCCAAAGAGTCCCAATGGATATTGATGCTTCCCAACAGTGGTCCTCTACTCCTTTGCTGTATTGATGCTGTGGAAAGGCAGGTCATTTTGCCTGTTACTGTTCTCAAGAGCTAGAAGTCTGCTACTTGTCAGCATTGGAGCAAGAAGAGCTGCTCATCCAACTCCTTGCAGCCCAGGACACTACAGGAACCCCCTTTCCAGATGCACTTATAGCTATCCATTCTGAGAAAGTGGCCAATGTATTGGAGGAGGTTCCTACAGAGTCTGAAGATTTTTCAAAGGGCAACAGATGACCAGTATGTCCCCATTGCCCAGTACTGATTGTTTCACCCCCCTGTTCATAGAACAAAATATATCTGTTGCCATTGTTGATACTATGCCTGAAACAATAAGCCCCTCCTCAGATGTACAAACTCCCTCTCCAGCTAAAGTCTCAGCTGGAAACACACCCCCTAGCCCATGCCTTTGGATTCCTGCATAGGAACACTGCCTCCCCCATTGCTATGTTATTGCTTCCACCCCTTCTACCAACTCCCTGAAGCTACAGGTGGAAATTGAGACAATGGACACCCAGCAGATCTGAAGTGTAGTTGCCCTCCTTGACAGTGGCACAACAGACCTCTTCCTTGGCACTGACTATGTGCAACAACACTGCCTTACCACTCACTCCCTTTCCTTCCCTATCCCCATGTACAATGTTGATGGCATGCTCAATAAAGCTGGCTCTATTTGCTCTGTAGTGAACCTGGTCCTCTGCTACCAAGACCACTGATAACAAACCACTTTTGCTGTCACTAGTTTGGAAAAGCAAGACATGATCTTGGGGTTCACCTGGCTATGTGAACACAATCCAGAGATTGACTGGACTAAGGGTGAGGTGAAGATGAGTCATTGCCCATGCCACTGCATTACCTGCACAGAAGAAGCCCATAAGGAGCAGAAAGCCAAGGTTTGTGAGCATGCAGCTGTGCATGCCTGTCATGCTGGGCATCTCCCTTATGCTGATCTTGACTTCCTGAGTCTACCCCCCTCTGGCATTCCCTCATAAAGAGGCCCTCTATGAGGATGTCTGGGGTGTTGGGTGTGAATCTCCAGAGGAAGAGGAAGGTGAAGGAGAATGGACTCATACTCCAGATGCAGAGTCCCCAGATGAGACTATAGAGGTGGGTGATTGAATTTATGCTACAACCCTCTGCCCCCCTCCTATAGTGGCAGAGATTTGGGCCAGTCAGACTACTTCCCAGCATCTGGCTGAGGCATTTGTGGCAAACTCACAGCCCAAGCCTTTCTATAGCACTGTTCCCAATCACCTCCATGACTTTGAGGATGTATTCTCCAAGGCCTCCTTTGATTCACTTCCAGGGTGCAAGCAGTGGGATCATGCAATTGAGCTGATACTAGATGTAGAGCCCTCCAGCTGCAAGGTCTATCCACTCACACCCTATGAACAGGATAAGCTGGACACTTTCCTACAGGAGAATCTTAGCTCAGGACAAATATGACCCTTCAAGTCTCCAATGGCCTCCCCAGTCTTCTTTATTAAGAAGAAGGATGGGTCTCTTCATCTGGTTCAGAATTATCATGTCCTGAATGCAATGACAGTGAAGAACCACTATCCTTTGCCACTCATCTCAGAACTTGTCAACAACCTTTGAGGTGCATGCTACTTCACAAAGTTAGACAACCACTGGGGCTAAAACAATGTATGCATCAGAGAGGGGATGAGTGGAAGGTGGCATTCTGAACTAATCATGGACTCTTTGAACCTCTAGTAATGTTCTTTGGTCTCACCAATAGCCTAGCCACCTTCCAGACTATGATGAATGACATTTTTTGTGATCTGATTGTAGAAGGTGTTGTCTGCATGTATCTTGACAATATCCTCATCTTCACAAAAACTCTGGAGGAGCATTGCCAGGTCACATGCATTGTCTTGGAATGCCTTTGCCAACACCAGCTCTATTCAAAGCCTGAGAAGTGTGAATTTGAACAGACTAAAGTGGAATACCTGGGTCTAATCATTTCACATGGAATGGCCAAGATAGACCCCATTAAAGTGGCAGGTGTGGCAGAGCAGCCTGAGCCAAGGAACAAGAAGGAAGTTCAGGCCTTTGTTGGGTTTATCAATTTCTATCAGAGGTTCATACAGGATTTCTCCTACCATGCATGCCCCCTCTTTGACCTCACAGTTAAAGATACTGCATGGCGGTGGGAGCCCTCACAGCAAGCTGCCTTTTTGATGCTCTCAAGCAATCTGTGACCTCAAAGCCAGTCTTCCTGTTCCCCAATAATGACTCTCCATTCCTGGTAGAAGCAGATAGCTCAGACTTTGCTATAGGAGTAGTCCTCTCCCAGCAGTCAAAAGAGGATAGCAAATGGCATCCAGTAGCTTTCTACTCCAAAAGCCTTAATGTGGTGGAACAGAACTATGAGATCCATGACAAGAAGATGCTAGCAATTATTTGGTCCTTTGGAGAATGGCAGCATTTTTTTGAGAGTGCACAGCATAAGTTTGAAGTCTGGACAGACTACAAGAACCTTGAGTACTTCTGTTCTGCTAAGAAACTCAATCAATGTCAAGCTTGATGGTCTCTATATCTGGCCAACTTTGACTTCTCATTGCACTACAAACCAGGATGGAGCATGGGCAAACCAGATGCACTGTCCAGGCGGGCTGACCATAACACAGGAGCAGGAGATAACAACAACATTGTCTTCCTCAAGCCAGAGCTCTTTGCCATCCACATGCTAGAAGGGATTGTGGCTCAAGGAGATGAGGCAAACATCCTTAGGGACATCCAAAAAGGGAACCAGGAGGGTGCACAAGAGGATGCAGTTGCCCAGGCTGCATAGGCCCTACAAGCTTGATAGGCAAGTGGAGTCAAGTCAGTGCATGCTGATGAGTGGGGTCTTCAGGATGGGCTGTTGACCTTCAGAGGACACATTTATGTGCCTAATATTCTAGAACTTTGCCAGCACATTGTAGAACAACATCACAACTCTTGGGTGGCTGGACATCTTGGAAGGTGGAAGACGCTGGAGCTAGTATCCTGGAACTATTGGTGGCCACAGATCTCCAGATATGTAGGTACCTACACTAGCACCTGTGACCTCTGTTTCTGCACCAAGCCTTGCCACCAAGGACCTATGGGCCAGCTCCACCCACTCCTTATTCCAGCTGCTTACTAGAGTGTTGCATCAGTGGATTTCATTGTGCAACTCCCAGATGCTCATGAGTACAATGCTGTGATGGTAGTAGTGGACCTCTATGGCAAATGGGCTCACTTCATACCTACTCACACCACATGCTCTGCCTTGGAAGTGGCCAGTCTGTACCAGAAGAATGTCTGGAAACTCTATGGTCTGTCAGATGGATATGTCTTGGACTGGAGCCCCCAGTTTGTAGCAGAATTCACTCAAGAATTGTATTGCCTACTAGGTATGAAGCTCCATACCACCATGGCCTATCACTCTCAGTCAGATGGGCAGACAGAACATGTTGATCAGGTGTTGGAACAGTATCTCTGCCTGTTTTGTAATGAGAGGCAGGATGACTGGAATGAGCTGCTGCTGGATGCAGAATTCCAATACAACTACCATGTTCACTCTTCTATGCAGATGACTCCATTCTTCCTGGACACTGGCAAGCATTCTCACATGGGATTTGAACCTTGGGCATGCCCCTCAGAGAATGACTTTGTCAACAAGTTTGTAAACTGGATGAGGAGAGCACAGGAGGAGGCAAAAGCTGCATTGGTGAAGGCCAAGGAGGACATGGCATGGTACTATAATTGCAGATGGACACCTGCTCCAATTTACAAGCCTAGGGACTGTGTGTACTTGGATAGCTCAGACATTAAGACAACAAAGCCATTTCAGAGGCTGTCACATTGTCATCTTAGCTCCTTCATAGTGGAGAAGAAGGTAGGGCCTTTAGCATACTGACTTGAACTCCCAGCAGGCCTCTGCCAACTGCACCCAGTCTTCAATGTGGTCAAGTTATTTCCAGCTTCAGAGGATCCAATCCCAGGCCTTTGCCCTAAGCCACCTCCACTGCCAGTCCTAGTCAATGATGAGAAGGAGTATGAGGTAGAGGAAGTCTTGGACAGCAGGGTATTCTGAGGGAAATTGCAGTTCAAGGTGAAGTGGAAGAGATATGGCATTGAGGATATCTCTTGGGAACCACAGGCTAATGTTCATGCATCAGGCTTGGTCTGGGACTTCTATTATAGGCATCTCAATGCCCCAAAAGCTATTTGAGGCATCTACTCTATTTCACCAGCTAACCAGGCAATTTGTGACTTCTTCTACCCAGTGTGTTGAGGTGCCACATCCTAGAGGGGGGGTGATGTTAGGGGACATCCCACTTGTTTTCCCTTCTCCTCCTCCAGTTTCTGCCAGATCCTCTCCACTATAGTTTTTCTTTATTCTACTTTCCTTTCCCTATCTATTGGTCCTAGTTTTAGCCCTCAGGTTGCACTGGTTCTCTGTCCATAATTCAGACAAATGTGGCCCCTTTGATACTGCCACTGGCTTATGTGACTGCTGACCAATTGCTGACACATCACTTTTGTCTTTTTTCTCTGTCATACTGTACAGTTGTTTCTCATGCTTCTGAAGCCTCTGAAGCATCATACCTGGCCTAGGAAATCCCCAGACTTGTTCTCTTTGGATTTCCCTTTGCCAGGTGAGTAGCTAGAATGCTAGAACTTCTTGTAAATACTGAATAGACTTTGGATTTCCCTTTGCCAACTGTGTGATTGAGCCACAGCCTCCAGAGGCTGCTCTTACAGCAATAGCACAGGAAAAGGGTGCTCATATAGCAGTAAGTCATCAAGGAGTACTGGTAGGAAATTTGTCAAGAGGATAGCAGCAAGGGCAGCCTCAGTGCAACAGGCCAGGAGTTTTGTGGAGAAGTAGCAAGAGTTAGCAGTGAGAAAGGAACCAATTCAGATCAAGCATTCAAACTTGAATCTGCCAACTTTGCAGGATGGAATGGTGGTAGGAAGGAGCATGGTTGCTAAGGGGAAGCAACAGGAGAAGAGTTGAGAGGTGGTGGAGAGTGAGGACAATGCTAGCAACAAAGAGAGTGCTAGTGATAGCAATGGCAGCAGCAACATGCCTCTGGCATTTACATGAGTGGCAAGTCTAGCATTGGTTGCTTCAACTAAGCAACAAAAGTCTGTTGCTAGCAACAAGGAGAAGAAGGGTGAGGATGTGGAGATGGGTGAGAGCACTCTCATAGTAACAGTTGCTGAGGTCAAGATAGCGGCAAGCAGAGGGGAAGTTGAGGGAGGCCAAGAAATTGAGGAAGAAGCAATGGAGGTAGAGGAAGACAAGAGCAATGAGAAGGCAAGGACTTGACAATACATAGAGACATACATATGTAGTGTGTCCTACATTACAGCAGAGCACTCTTTGAATTGTATTCTATGTCACTGGCAGAGTCCACTACACCATAGCAAAATCTCCACAATGTAGCATGTTATACAGGTGCTGTGGAAGCTATACATTGTGCCATACTATACATATCCAGTGGAGTTCTTTGACCAGCATCTGGAGTTGCTAATTACTACTGGGTCTGTTGCAATTACATTGAACAGTGATTGGCCCTGCTCAACACTAAAATCCACTAGTGTCTAGCCACCAGCCATTTCTCATGACCAGCTGCTGCCACTTGTAACAAAATCCACCCTCAGGAATGTATCTACCTAGCACCATCAGAAAGCTGCTGAGAATGTGGGGGGTGGCCAAAGCCAGTACCACTATTAGAAACAAGCCACTTAAATGAAGATCTATTTTAACTGCAGAAATCACAATCAAGAAACAGCAGAAACACAGCATTATGCCAGTTGAACAAAATCAATCAAGAACACATTTTCAGTGGCCAATGCCCTGTCAAAAAGGATGCAGTGTTGTTGGACCCAGTCTAACAAGCTTATATCAGTAGGATCAGGAGAACAAGAAACAAAAGGACTCATGCATAACCCCCCTCCACCCCAAGGCTGCCTCATTGGCCAACCACTCCTCACATTGCCTCCCTGCCTCTACCCTGGCCCCTTCTGCCTCCATGGCCCCTCATTGCACCTCCACTCTCTGCTCCACCCATGCCTCCAATTGCTCCAGCTGTTTCTGCAACCTCTGCACTCTAATGACTGCTCCATGATTGTCTGCATAGCCATTCCCAATTCTTGCCACACTATGTCTCTGTCCCACTATGTATCATGTCTCTGTCCTGCCATGCCTCATCATGCTCCTGCTAGACCCCATCACAATCCTTCTCAATCCTCCAGACCTTGTTCTCACACAACACCAACAGTTAGGTCAATGCCTCTGCTTGTCACTGCCAAAACATCTTGAGAAGTGCGGAGGAAGGACCAAAGGCTCTGCCAGACCCCTCCACTAGGACCTCCATCTCTGGGGAGTACATGTGCAGCCCTAGAGGGCCTGCCATCAACTCCTCCCCCCATAGCTGCTTACTGGGCCCTGCCTCTGACAAGGGGAATGCCCTCCATTTCTCCTTGTTGCGTGCTGTTGAAGCCCTCTCCCTCTACTCATTCTATGAGGGTCCCATCTTCATTGCAGACCACTCCACACCCACTCTGCCCTCCACTCCAGATGCCTGACCCAACACCTTCCCCCTGCACCTGTCAAGTAACTGCTCTGTCGCCCATGCCACATCCCATCCCTGCTTCTCTGACACACAGGCTACTTGCCAGCTCAATGAGATTGGGCATTCTTATGCCTCAAACAAAATGGGACACACACCAAAATGTTCCAATAGGAGCCCTGCATTGGCTGCTTGAACTATAGTAATCCTCATAGCAAGCACAAAGGGTGCACTATAATAGCAAGTTACTTCAGAACCTGGCACAACAAACATGAGGGACTCACCAGAGCTTCTGCTTGGCACTATTCTAGGGTTGGAGGACCCTACAGCTGCCCCAGTGCCTCTACAAACTTCTCCAGGATCACCTCCATCTAAGCAACCTGCAGTGCTTCAAAAATGATCTGGATCTCTCTTGGGCTAAAATTGAGTCTTGAAGACTGTTCTGCCAACACTAAAACTGACCCTGCTGGAACTCCACTTCAAGATGGGGCCCCTGACAGGCCAGCCACACACAGCTGTAGACAATTCTGTCAAACTCAATCAGCAACTTTGGAACACAGAAAAAACAGACCCAGACTCACAGCTATGGTACATAGCCTCTACCTGCCTGTGGCCCCAATGGGAATTGGACTTCCCCAAGGAAGAGAGAGCAGGAAATGTTGACAATAATGCAGACAATGCTGACAATGCTGAGGATAGAGTGGGGGAAGACATAGCAAGGAGTTTGGAAACTCTGGAGTATGTCTGACCCTTTTAATGACTTGAGGAGAACCCCCTAACAAACAGTGGCCATGCTTTGACTTCATTCCCCATGTCACCACTGCTTGCTGCAGTTTGATCAATATCACTTGGCTTCAATTCCCATGCCCCACTGATCCCCAATCTGCACACCTATCAGGGGACTTCCATTTTCAACCTCCATGACTGGTTCCAGCACCTCTGCAGCTTGTTCAACATCTCCAGGGCTCTTTCTAGAACTCCAGAGATCTCTGGAGAACTGCAGAGTTCTCTGGAGAACTGCAGAGTTCTCTGGAGAACTGCAGAGTTCTCTGTATTACCTCAGCAATCATTGCCCTAGAGTTAGGAGCAGCTCTGGTCTTCTGTACAGTAGTTCCCATGCCTCCACCACCTGCTGATGTGCTGCACCAAGCAGCAGGGATCCTTAGACTTGTTCTCACTGGATTCCCCTCTGCTAGGTAATTAGTTACTGATTGTAACATTGTCTACTCTGCTAATATACTTTGGATTCCCCTCTGCTACCTGCATGACTCCAATCTGCTGCTCTGGAGGTTGCCCTTACAGCAGAACAAGTCTCCTAACACTGGTCTAGAAGCCCCCCATAGCTGCAAGGAACCTCTGAACCATTATTCATTGCTTCCCCACCAGAATTAAATACTGCAGACTTCTATGTCTGAGCTTGCCAACTCAGACACACCCTTGGAGGCTCCTGCACAGGACAAAGCCTGGACTCGCCTGCTACACTTAGAAACCCAGGTGCAGTTAACACAATCATCTCTCACCCACCATATGACTAAACTCTCTTCTCTCTGTTAAACAACAGATCTTATCTCCCAATCACTCCAGGCATTGCTTGAACACCTAAATCCTAACTCTGCCCCTCCTGTTTCTGGACCCCCAAACATTGTTACCAACCTGCTTGCTCCTCCAGAGTTTCCCCCAACACTCTGTCAAACTCCTCCAACCATTGTACACCCTCAGCACCCACTCTGGGTAACTCTGACACTTCTCTGGCAAACTCCAATGGCCTCCTGACTAACTCTGATGCCTTCTCTGCAGCCATCAACACTTCTCTTGACTCTCCTGAACCCCTGGAACACTCCCATGTCATTCCTAACTCTGCTGCACATCACCAACTCCTTCCTCTAGTCAGCCTGACTAACTCTAGAGCATCATGACAACCTCAAAATGGCCCATGTCCTCAACTGATCCCATCAGAAGATCACCACAGTCCATCCCCTGATCACAACCAACACTCATCAACTCTGTGCAACTCCATCAAGCCTCACTACAATACTCACTGTCCCTCAGAGCTCTCCAGTAGTCAGTATATAAGTCATAGAGTAGCTTCTTGTACTCTAGTCTTGATATTGCTTAACATTACCTATGGTCTGATTGTTTCTGTCTCATATTTTGTGTTCTATGTTATATTTCCTCTTCTCTCAGTCTCCTGGTCTTATCTCAGTCTCTCAGTCTCATCTCATCTCTATTTCCATTATTGTTCTCATTATCATTTTGTATCTCCACTTGAATCTATTTTCATTCTCATCTCAATGTCATCTCAACTCTGTCTCATCTTGTTCAACTCCATTTCCATTACTGTGCTCAAGTCCTTTCAACTTCAATGCCTTTACAAACTTTGCATTTACAATTACAAACTCAAACACTCTTTAAACCAACTCCAGACCTTGCTATTTGCTCAGCTCTAAAAGCTATCAACCTCTGTTGATCCCCCATCAAACTCTAGCCCTGCTCCTATCACTCACATAGCCTCTGTTTGCCCCACACCTCCAATACTCACTTGCAGACCAGTACCTGACACCTCTATCAAGTCTGATCCCTTTCCCTGCAACTCATCCTAGGCTCTTCTGGATCACTCCGGACTTGTTTGGATCACTCCCTATGAATTGCCCTCACAAGTCCCCATGCTTAGACCCTCTCTGAGTGCCCAGTTATCAGTGCAGGGAGTCATATCCACCTAGTAAGGATTTGCCCAGTATAGCTGAGCCCCTGTGGTCAGCAGAACCTGACAGCCACAGACTCCACATCCAGTGCTACCAGATGCATATAATGGTGCTTGCTCTGGAGAGGAGCAATTTCTGCAGTCCTGCCTCACCTATATCCACCTCAGTAGAGATGCCTTTGACTCCAATGCATTGAAAATAGCCTGGGTGCTGTTGTACATGAAGTCTGGACATGCCTCCACCTATGCACTGCAAGTCTTCTACTGCCCCAGAGGTGTTGGAAGTTTTCTGGACTGGGCTGCCTTTGAGAAAGACTTCCATACTTCCATATGGAGTTTTTCCTGTTAGACCCCACCAAGACCATGGCCTTGACACTATGTGATAGGAAGCAATATAGGCAAGGAAAGTGTACACTGGACAAGTACATTGACTTGTTTCATGCTGCACCCCACTCTAATCAGCAATTTCCACCACCCTGCACCTGCTCAACCAACTCTGGCTTTTATTCTGGCCACTCCTGCAGCATGCCCCCTGCTGCAGGGGATCCCTATGGACATGGATGCTACCAGGCAGCTCCACACTGCCACACTGCTGTGCTAGAGATGGCAGAAGCCTGGGCACTTTGCATGGCACTGCCCCCTCCCCCTGGGCCTGGAGGTATGCTACCTTTCCATGGCAGAGCAGGAGGAACTCCTCCTGCAGCTGCTAGCTGCAAGGGATACTACTAGAGCTCCATTGCTAGACAAGCCTACACTGGAGTTGACTCCAGAGGAGATCAGTGCATGTGCCTCACCTCCAGAGCTGGAGGGGGATTTTTAGTTGAGTGACAGATGAGGTGTATGCCTCCATCACTGAGTGCTAACAGGTTCTTGTGTCTGTTGATAGAAAATGAAACTGCCTTTTCCAATGCTCTTCATTCTGAGACAGAGAGACCTCAACCACTCTCTTCAGACATACAAACACTAACTGCAAAGCTCCCACCAAGCTCCCCAACACCTCTGAAGGTTTATCAGTGTGGGTCTGCCTGAGCATGTCAAATGCCCTAGCAGTATGTGATGTCTTCTGGCCTGTCCACCAACTCCCTGCATCTTGACATGGAAATTGAGACAATGGACATCCAGCAAACCCACAGAGTCACAGCTTTCTGGATAGTGGAGCAATGTGACTATTTCTGGACTCAGAGTTTGTCAAGCATCATGGCCTGACCACACAGCCCCTCCCCAAGTCTATTCCAGTCTACAACATTGACAGAACACCTAACAAAGCAGGTGCTATCAACTCCATGGTCAACCTGGTTCTCCACTATTAGAACCATGCAGAGTGTGCCATGTTTGCCATCACTAGCTGGGGTAGGCAGGACATGGTCCTTGGTTTTATATGGCTCTGCAAGCACAACTCCAAGGTTAATTGGACCAAAGAAGAGGTAACCATGAGCAGGTGCTCCCAGAAGTGCTCTGCCTGCACTGCAGAGAACAGAGTGGAGTGCTGCACCTGAGTTTGAGAACATGCAGCCATCTGTGCATGTCACACTGGCCCTCTCCCCTTTGCAGATCTAGACCTCCTGGATCCCCCACCTGTGGCATTTCCCTGTAGAGAGGCCATCTATAAGGACAACCAGAGTGGCAGCAGAGCCCCAGAGAAGGAGCATGGAAGGGAGTTTGGTGGCATACATGAGCTGGAGTTCTCAGATGAAATAGTAGAAGTGGGAGATCAGATCTATGCAACTATGGTACACCTGCCACCTTCCATTGCAGAGATCTGGGCTAGCCAGACCATGTTCCAGTAGTTGGCCCAGGCATTTGCTGCCAATGCCATGCCCTGAGAGTTCTGGAATGCAGTACCTCCCTACCTCTATATAGAGGATGTGTTCTCCAAAGCCTTGTTTGACTTGCTTCTGAAGCATAAGAGATGGGACCATGCCATTGTACTGCTGCAAGATTCCACACCCTCCAGCTGTAAGGTTTACCTGCTCGCACCCAGGGAGCAGAACAAGCTCAACACATTCCTGCAGAAAAACCTGGACTCTGGTTGTATTTGCCCTTCCAAGTCTCCAATGGCTTCTCTAGTCTCCTTCATCAAAAATAAGAATGGCTTGCTCCGACTGGTCCAGGACTACTGAGTTCTCAATGCCATAAGAATGAAGAACTGTTACCCCCTTCTCCTTATCTCCAAGCTCATCAACAACTTCTGGGGTGCACAATACTTCACTAAACTGGACTGTAAGGGCAACCTCTGGAGGCTGTGGCTCAATCACACAGTTGGCAAAGGGAAATCCAAAGTCTATTCAGTATTTACAAGAAGTTCTAGCATTCTAGCTACTCACCTGGCAAAGGGAAATCCAAAGAGAACAAGTCTGGGGATTTCCTAGGCCAGGTATGATGCTTCAGAGGCTTCAGAAGCATGAGAAACAACTGTACAGTATGACAGAGAAAAAAGACAAAAGTGATGTGTCAGCAATTGGTCAGCAGTCACATAAGCCAGTGGCAGTATCAAAGGGGCCACATTTGTCTGAATTATGGACAGAGAACCAGTGCAACCTGAGGGCTAAAACTAGGACCAATAGATAGGGAAAGGAAAGTAGAATAAAGAAAAACTATAGTGGAGAGGATCTGGCAGAAACTGGAGGAGGAGAAGGGAAAACAAGTGGGATGTCCCCTAACATCACCCCCCCTCTAGGATGTGGCACCTCAACACACTGGGTAGAAGAAGTCACAAATTGCCTGGTTAGCTGGTGAAATAGAGTAGATGCCTCAAATAGCTTTTGGGGCATTGAGATGCCTATAATAGAAGTCCCAGACCAAGCCTGATGCATGAACATTAGCCTGTGGTTCCCAAGAGATATCCTCAATGCCATATCTCTTCCACTTCACCTTGAACTGCAATTTCCCTCAGAATACCCTGCTGTCCAAGACTTCCTCTACCTCATACTCCTTCTCATCATTGACTAGGACTGGCAGTGGAGGTGGCTTAGGGCAAAGGCCTGGGATTGGATCCTCTGAAGCTGGAAATAACTTGACCACATTGAAGACTGGGTGCAGTTGGCAGAGGCCTGCTGGGAGTTCAAGTCAGTATGCTAAAGGCCCTACCTTCTTCTCCACTATGAAGGAGCTAAGATGACAATGTGACAGCCTCTGAAATGGCTTTGTTGTCTTAATGTCTGAGCTATCCAAGTACACACAGTCCCTAGGCTTGTAAATTGGAGCAGGTGTCCATCTGCAATTATAGTACCATGCCATGTCCTCCTTGGCCTTCACCAATGCAGCTTTTGCCTCCTCCTGTGCTCTCCTCATCCAGTTTACAAACTTGTTGACAAAGTCATTCTCTGAGGGGCATGCCCAAGGTTCAAATCCCATGTGAGAATGCTTGCCAGTGTCCAGGAAGAATGGAGTCATCTGCATAGAAGAGTGAACATGGTAGTTGTATTGGAATTCTGCATCCAGCAGCAGCTCATTCCAGTCATCCTGCCTCTCATTACAAAACAGGCAGAGATACTGTTCCAACACCTGATCAACATGTTCTGTCTGCCCATCTGACTGAGAGTGATAGGCCATGGTGGTATGGAGCTTCATACCTAGTAGGCAATACAATTCTTGAGTGAATTCTGCTACAAACTGGGGGCTCCAGTCCAAGACATATCCATCTGACAGACCATAGAGTTTCCAGACATTCTTCTGGTACAGACTGGCCACTTCCAAGGCAGAGCATGTGGTGTGAGTAGGTATGAAGTGAGCCCATTTGCCATAGAGGTCCACTACTACCATCACAGCATTGTACTCATGAGCATCTGGGAGTTGCACAATGAAATCCACTGATGCAACACTCTAGTAAGCAGCTGGAATAAGGAGTGGGTGGAGCTGGCCCATAGGTCCTTGGTGGCAAGGCTTGGTGCAGAAACAGAGGTCACAGGTGCTAGTGTAGGTACCTACATATCTGGAGATCTGTGGCCACCAATAGTTCCAGGATACTAGCTCCAGCGTCTTCCACCTTCCAAGATGTCCAGCCACCCAAGAGTTGTGATGTTGTTCTACAATGTGCTGGCAAAGTTCTAGAATATTAGGCACATAAATGTGTCCTCTGAAGGTCAACAGCCCATCCTGAAGACCCCACTCATCAGCATGCACTGACTTGACTCCACTTGCCTATCAAGCTTGTAGGGCCTATGCAGCCTGGGCAACTGCATCCTCTTGTGCACCCTCCTGGTTCCCTTTTTGGATGTCCCTAAGGATGTTTGCCTCATCTCCTTGAGCCACAATCCCTTCTAGCATGTGGATGGCAAAGAGCTCTGGCTTGAGGAAGACAATGTTGTTGTTATCTCCTGCTCCTGTGTTATGGTCAGCCCGCCTGGACAGTGCATCTGGTTTGCCCATGCTCCATCCTGGTTTGTAGTGCAATGAGAAGTCAAAGTTGGCCAGATATAGAGACCATCAAGCTTGACATTGATTGAGTTTCTTAGCAGAACAGAAGTACTCAAGGTTCTTGTAGTCTGTCCAGACTTCAAACTTATGCTGTGCACTCTCAAAAAAATGCTGCCATTCTCCAAAGGACCAAATAATTGCTAGCATCTTCTTGTCATGGATCTCATAGTTCTGTTCCACCACATTAAGGCTTTTGGAGTAGAAAGCTACTGGATGCCATTTGCTATCCTCTTTTGACTGCTGGGAGAGGACTACTCCTATAGCAAAGTCTGAGCTATCTGCTTCTACCAGGAATGGAGAGTCATTATTGGGGAACAGGAAGACTGGCTTTGAGGTCACAGATTGCTTGAGAGCATCAAAAAGGCAGCTTGCTGTGAGGGCTCCCACCGCCATGCAGTATCTTTAACTGTGAGGTCAAAGAGGGGGCATGCATGGTAGGAGAAATCCTGTATGAACCTCTGATAGAAATTGATAAACCCAACAAAGGCCTGAACTTCCTTCTTGTTCCTTGGCTCAGGCTGCTCTGCCACACCTGCCACTTTAATGGGGTCTATCTTGGCCATTCCATGTGAAATGATTAGACCCAGGTATTCCACTTTAGTCTGTTCAAATTCACACTTCTCAGGCTTTGAATAGAGCTGGTGTTGGCAAAGGCATTCCAAGACAATGCATGTGACCTGGCAATGCTCCTCCAGAGTTTTTGTGAAGATGAGGATATTGTCAAGATACATGCAGACAACACCTTCTACAATCAGATCACAAAAAATGTCATTCATCATAGTCTGGAAGGTGGCTAGGCTATTGGTGAGACCAAAGAACATTACTAGAGGTTCAAAGAGTCCATGATTAGTTCAGAATGCCACCTTCCACTCATCCCCTCTCTGATGCATACATTGTTTTAGCCCCAGTGGTTGTCTAACTTTGTGAAGTAGCATGCACCTCAAAGGTTGTTGACAAGTTCTGAGATGAGTGGCAAAGGATAGTGGTTCTTCACTGTCATTGCATTCAGGACATGATAATTCTGAACCAGATGAAGAGACCCATCCTTCTTCTTAATAAAGAAGACTGGGGAGGCCATTGGAGACTTGAAGGGTCATATTTGTCCTGAGCTAAGATTCTCCTGTAGGAAAGTGTCCAGCTTATCCTGTTCATAGGGTGTGAGTGGATAGACCTTGCAGCTGGAGGGCTCTACATCTAGTATCAGCTCAATTGCATGATCCCACTGCTTGCACCCTGGAAGTGAATCAAAGGAGGCCTTGGAGAATACATCCTCAAAGTCATGGAGGTGATTGGGAACAGTGCTATAGAAAGGCTTGGGCTGTGAGTTTGCCACAAATGCCTCAGCCAGATGCTGGGAAGTAGTCTGACTGGCCCAAATCTCTGCCACTATAGGAGGGGGGCAGAGGGTTGTAGCATAAATTCAATCACCCACCTCTATAGTCTCATCTGGGGACTCTGCATCTGGAGTATGAGTCCATTCTCCTTCACCTTCCTCTTCCTCTGGAGATTCACACCCAACACCCCAGACATCCTCATAGAGGGCCTCTTTATGAGGGAATGCCAGAGGGGGGTAGACTCAGGAAGTCAAGATCAGCATAAGGGAGATGCCCAGCATGACAGGCATGCACAGCTGCATGCTCACAAACCTTGGCTTTCTGCTCCTTATGGGCTTCTTCTGTGCAGGTAATGCAGTGGCATGGGCAATGACTCATCTTCACCTCACCCTTAGTCCAGTCAATCTCTGGATTGTGTTCACATAGCCAGGTGAACCCCAAGATCATGTCTTGCTTTTCCAAACTAGTGACAGCAAAAGTGGTTTGTTATCAGTGGTCTTGGTAGCAGAGGACCAGGTTCACTACAGAGCAAATAGAGCCAGCTTTATTGAGCATGCCATCAACATTGTACATGGGGATAGGGAAGGAAAGGGAGTGAGTGGTAAGGCAGTGTTGTTGCACATAGTCAGTGCCAAGGAAGAGGTCTGTTGTGCCACTGTCAAGGAGGGCAACTACACTTCAGATCTGCTGGGTGTCCATTGTCTCAATTTCCACCTGTAGCTTCAGGGAGTTGGTAGAAGGGGTGGAAGCAATAACATAGCAATGGGGGAGGCAGTGTTCCTATGCAGGAATCCAAAGGCATGGGCTAGGGGGTGTGTTTCCAGCTGAGACTTTAGCTGGAGAGGGAGTTTGTACATCTGAGGAGGGGCTTATTGTTTCAGGCATAGTATCAACAATGGCAACAGATATATTTTGTTCTATGAACAGGGGGGTGAAACAATCAGTACTGGGCAATGGGGACATACTGGTCATCTGTTGCCCTTTGAAAAATCTTCAGACTCTGTAGGAACCTCCTCCAATACATTGGCCACTTTCTCAGAATGGATAGCTATAAGTGCATCTGGAAAGGGGGTTCCTGTAGTGTCCTGGGCTGCAAGGAGTTGGATGAGCAGCTCTTCTTGCTCCAATGCTGACAAGTAGCAGACTTCTAGCTCTTGAGAACAGTAACAGGCAAAATGACCTGCCTTTCCACAGCATCAATACAGCAAAGGAGTAGAGGACCACTGTTGGGAAGCATCAATATCCATTGGGACTCTTTGGGATAGGGAGCACAGGGAAGCAGCATGAGGCATAAAGGGAGGAGCTGCACCTGCTCATGGAGATGCTAATGCAGGTGTGGAAGAGAGAGCTTGGGGGGTGAACTCTCCATGAGAAAAAGGGAAGGTTGAGGGTTGCATCTGCCACAACTCACATTGCAGTTCTATGAGCTGCCACTGCTCCTGTGCCACCTTGTACCAGGTATTGACATGCTCATCATCTGGGCACTCTTCTGCCATGCTGTCAATATGATCTCTGAGAGAGGGGTGGAGTCCATCATGGAAGGTTAGGCAGAGTTGTAGACTGTCCAGATATCTAGCCTGTTCAACTAAGGCACAAAAAGAGTAGATGTATTTATCAAGTGACTGCTTTTTTTGACCATACTGAGTTTGGTCTCAAAGAGAAAGAGCTGTGGTTTTGGCAAGGTCAAGGGGGAAGAACTCTGCTCAGAACTCCTTTTCAAACTCCATCCAGCCAGAGAAACTCTCAACTCCTCCTAGGCATCAGAAGATATGCAGTGCATAGGTTGAGGCTTGACCAGCTTTTATATAGGAGAGGACCCAGGCAATTTTCAAAGCATCCAAGGTAAAGGCTTCACCACTCAGCTGGATATAGGTGATGCAGGACTGGAGGAAATGTTCTCCAGCCTTATAATCTCCATCATATACATCAGGGAGTGCAGGACAAGGGAGTTTGTAACAAGGAGCTGAAAGGCCTAAGCCAGATGCAGACATGAACCATTCTGCAGCAGCTGGAGCCAAAAAGCCTGAGCTAGGTGCAGACACAAACTGTTCTGCATCTGCTGGGAGCATTGGAGGTGTGGTAGGAGCAAGGGGGAGATGTTTCAGAAGGGCTTGGAGAGAAAAGGACACTGCTTCAG
Organism: Termitomyces sp. T153; assembly: GCA_018296165.2. NCBI lineage: Eukaryota > Fungi > Basidiomycota > Agaricomycetes > Agaricales > Lyophyllaceae > Termitomyces > Termitomyces sp. T153. The sequence continues at coordinate 48,576 of JACKQL020000157.1, forward strand.
TAGTCTGATGGAGTCCAGTGAGTTTAGCTGTGTGAGAAGTAAGGGAGGCTTGGATAAGTTGAACCTGTGTCTCCAGGGACAGCAAACAACTCCAGGTATTGTTCTGGGGGCTTGAAGTGTCAGAAGGAGGTGCTGGAGGGGTTGGCTAGGTCATAGGAGGGGCACAGAGGGCACTAAGACACTGGTGGGGTAGAGACCTTTTGAGGAACCAAGTAGAAGCTCAAGTAATTGAAAAGCAGGCTCCCAGACCAAATCTAGAGACTTGTTCTGCTGTAAGGGCAACCTCTGGAGGCTGTGGCTCAATCACACAGCTGGCAAAGGGAAATCCAAAGTCTATTCAGTACTGTACAGTGTCTACTGAGATAACTACTCATCTGGCAAAGGGAAATCCAAAGAGAACAAGTCTGGGGACTCCCTAGGCCAGATGTGATGCTTCAGAGGCTTCAGAAGGGTGAGAAACAACTGTACAGTATGACAGAGAAAAAAGACAAAAGTGATGTGTTAGCAATTGGTCAGCAGTTACATAAGCCAGTAGCAGTGTCAAAGGGGCCACACTTGTCTGAATTATTGATAGAGAACTGGTGCAGCCTGAGGGCTGAAACTAGGACCAATAGATAGGAAAAAGGAAGGAGAATAAAGGAAAACTATAGTGGAGCAAATCTGACAAGAACTGGAGAAGGAGAGGAGGAAACAAGTGGGATGCCCCCTAACATGGATGTCCAGTGGTGTTACAACCAGGAAGGAGACAAGTGAAAGGCCACCTTCCAGACTAACTGGAGATTGTTTGAGCCACTTGTTATATTCTTTGGACTCACCAATAGCCCTGCCACCTCTCAGTATGATGAACAATATCTTCCAGGACCTCATAGTAGAGGACATAGTGTGTGTATACCTTGATGATATCCTCATCTATACCAAAACACTGGAGGAACACCGTCAGATCACTTGCCTCATCCTAGAATGCCTCCACCAGCATCAGCTCTACCTCAAGCCAGAGAAGTGCAAGTTTGAACAGACCCAGATGAAATACCTTGGGCTGATCATCTTGCATGGAGCTGCAGAGATGGACCTGGTGAAGGTAGCAGATGACAGAGTGGCCAGAGCCCAAGAGCAAAAAGAAGGTGGAGGCATTCCTTGGTTTTGCAAACTTCTACTAGAGATTCATCCAGGACTTCTTGCACCATGCCCATCTGCTATTCGACCTCATAGGAAAGGATGTTACATGGAGTTGGGGACCTCTGGAGCAGGCAGCCTTCAACACTCTCAAGCATGCCATGACTTCCAGACCTGTCCTCCTTTTTCTGGACTATAACTCTCCTTTCCAGGTAGAAGCCAACAGCTCTGACTTTACCACTGGGGCTATGCTCTCACAGCAATCTCCAGAGGATGGGAAGTGGCATCTGGTAGCCTTTTACTCCAAGAGCCTGAATGTGGTGGAGCAGAACTACAAGATCCATGACAAGAAGATGCTGGCCATCATCCTGTCATTTGAGGAATGGTGGCACTTCCTAGAAGGTGCATGGCACAAGTTCAAGGTCTGGACAGATCACAAGAACCTCAAATAATTCTGGACAGCCAAGAAGCTCAACTGCTGATAGGCCCAGTAGTTTCTTTACATTGCCAACTTTGACTTCTCCTTGCACTACAAGCCTGGCCGGAGCATGGGGAAACCAGATGCCCTGTCCCAAAGAGCAGACTATAGCATGGAGGGGAATAACAGCAGCATTGTGCTCCTTCACTCCAAACTGTTTGCAATCTGAGCTATGGAGGGTTAGCTGTCAAGGGAGCAGAAGTGGACATACTCCAGGACATATGGTAGGGTAATTAGAATGGTCAGCAGGAGGAACTTGTGGTGCAAGCAGCTTAGATGCTAAAGTTAGGGCATACCACTGGTGCTAAGGCAGTCTACACAGACAAATAGGCTCTCCAAGATGGGATCCTGACCTTCTGAGACCATATCTATGTCCCCAATGTTCTAGAGCTCTGTTAGAGGATTGTGGAGCAACACCACAACTCCTACATTGCAGGGCACCCCAGATGGTGGGAGACACTGGAGCTAGTATCATGGAACTACTGGTGGCTCCAGATGTCCTGGTATATTAGATCCTACACTAGTACATGTGATCTCTGCCTCTGGACCAAGCTCCAACACCAACTCTGCTATGGACAGTTACATCCACTGCCTGTGCCTACAAAACAATGGAGTGTGGCTTCCATGGACTTCATTGTAGAGCTCCCTAACACCCATGGCAATGATGTGATCATGGTGGTGGTAGACCTGTATAGCAAGCAAGCACACTTCATTCTGACCCACACCACTTGCTCTGCCATTGGTGCTGCAAATCTGTACTGGAGGAATGTCTGAAAGCTTTATGGCCTCTCAAATGCCTACATCTCTGACTAGGGACCATAATTTGTGGCGGAGTTCACCAGGAAGCTCTACTAACTGCTTGGAGTGAAGCTCCACACCTCCACTGCCTACTATCTGCAGTCTGATGGCCAGACCAAATGTGTGAACCAGGAGTTAGAGCAGTACCTCTGCCTTTTTTTCAATAAGCACCAGGATGACTAGGATGAAGTCCTCTCTGACACCGAGTTCTAATACAACAACTATGTTCACACATCTACCCAGTTCTCCCCATTCTTCCTTAACATGGGATGGCATCTGCACATGGGTTTTGAACCCTGGGCCTGACCCTCAGAGAATGAGGCAGTAAACAAATTTGTGGCCCAGATGATGAGGTCACAGGAGGAGGCCTGAGCAGTGCTGGCAAAGGCAAAGGACAATATGGCACAATACTATGACCACAGAAGGACCCCAGAGCACGAATATCAGCCTGGAGATTGAGTCTACCTGGATGCCTTGAACATTACAACTACTTGGACCTCAAAAAAGCTGTTTCACCATCAGTTGGGACACTTCACAGTAGAATGGCAGATAAGACCCTCTGCCTATAGACTCTGGCTCTCTGCAGGGATGTGCCAGCTTCATCTAGTGTTCAATATGGTCAAACTGACTCTGGCCCCTAAGGACCTTATCCTAGGGCATTGTCTGTCACCTCTGCCACCTCCCATGATGGTCAATAACAATGAAAAATACAAGGTGGAGGAAATTCTGGATAGCTGTTTATTCTGGAGACAACTACAGTACAAGGTAAAGTGGAAAGGCTACAGGATTGAGGATATCTCCTGGGAGCCACAGAAGAACATGCAAGCCCCCGGACTCATCAAGGAGTTCCACTGGAGACACCCAGACACCCTGCATGCCATATGAGGAATCTATCCTATCTCACCAGCAGACTGAGCAATCAGGGACTTCTTTTACTCCACACATCAAGACACCACATGCTAGAGGGGGGGTGATGTCAGGGGACTTCCATTTCTGACCTTCATGACTGGTTCCAGCACTTCTGCAGCTTGTTTGATGTCTCTGGGGCTCTTTCTAGAACTCCAGAGATCTCTGAAGAACTGCAGAGTTCTCTGTATTACCTTAGCAATCATTACCTTAAAGTTAGGAGCAGCTCTGATCTTCTGTACAGTAGTTCCCATGCCTCCACCACCTGCTGATGCACTGCACCAAGCAGCAGAGATCCTTAAACTTGTTCTTTTTGAATTCCCCTCTGCCAGATAATTATTTACTGATTGTATTGTTGTCTACTCTGCTAATATACTTCAGATTCCCCTCTGCTAGCTGCATGACTCCAATCCGCCACTCCACAGATTGCTCTTACAACACCACATCTTGAGGGTCTCAATACTGAAGGGGAGGTGATATCATGACCTGCTCCCTGGACTCCCAACATTGTTCCCAACCTGCTTGCTTCTCTGGAGCTCCCTCCAACACCCTATCAAACTCCCTCAACCTTTGTCCACTCTCTGCACCCACTCCAGGTGACTCCAACACTTCTCCAGCAAACCCTAATGGCCCCCTGGCTAACTCCAATGCCTTCTCCACAGCCATTGATGCTTTCTCTGACTCTTCTGAGCCCCTGGAACTCTCCATCACCATTCCTGACTCCACCATACATTACCAGCTCATCACCCTGGTTTACCTGACCTACTCCAGAGCATCATGACATCTCCAGGACAGCCTGCATCCTTGACTGATCCCATCAGAATATCACCATAGTCCATCCCCTAATCACAACCAACACCTGTTGACCCCACACAGCTCTGTTGAGCCCTGCCACCACACCTACTGTCCCCTGGAGCTCTCCAGTAGTTAGTATATAAGTTATAGAGTAGCTCCTTATACTCTAGTCTTGATATTACCTGCCTTACCTGATGTATTTCTGATTGTTTCTCTTTTGCATTTTGTGTTCTTATTTATGTTTTCCTTTCCCTCTCCTGGTCTTATCTCAGTCTCCCAGTCTTGTCTCATCATCTCCAGTTCTGTTATTGTTCTTGTTATTGTTTTGTATATCCCAATGAATCTATCTTTGTTCTCATCTCAATCTTGTCTTGACTCCATCTCATCTTGTTCAACTCCATTTCCATTATTATGTTCAAGTCCTTTCAACCCTAATGCCTTTACAAACTCCATGCTTATGATTACAAACTTAACATTCTTTAAACCAACTCTGGACCTTGCTATTTGCTCAGCCCCAAAACCCATCAATATCTGTTGATCCCCTATCAAGCTCCAGCTCTGCTCCCATCACTTGCATAGCCTTTGCTTACCCCACATCTTCAATACTTGCTTCTGGACTTGTACCTGGCATCCCAGCAAGTCTGACCCCTTCCCCACAAGTCATCCTAGACTTCTCCAGACCATCCTGGACTTGCTCAGATCACTCCCCATTGCTTATCCTCACAAGTCACCAATATCTAGACCTTCTTCAAATGCCAAGTTATCAGTGCAGGATGTCGCATCCATCTGGTAAGGATTTGCCCAGTGTAGCTGAGCCCCCATGGTCAGCAGAACCTGATACAGGGCAGACTATCTCAATGACTTCATCAACTATGTTCCACAGTCACTCAATGGTTTATGCAGTTGTGAATCCATTGGTGATATTAGCCATTGTCATGCATGTTCTGACAAAAATCTTGCACAATGGCAATGCTGTGATTGCATTGGTTCAAGACTTTTTTTGTCATAGGTGTTTATGCCAAACACACCAGTCCAACCCACTTCCTCAACCAGAGATATGGAATGACAAATACTTCCAGCCTATGAACTTATCTGATGCATGTGGCTATTTCTATGTTCTCCAACATGCAATTCACAATTGCCATAATGGCATGACCCAGATGAATGTTCTTGAGGACTATGAACAAAAAAATGACATTAAAGAGCAAGACTTCCTGCAAGCCACTCAGAGCATGTCAACATTGTCATGGTGTTATCAGGCATGCTGCAATTACTAATACAGGTCATGATGAACCAATTTATATTGATGTAAAAACAGGAATTGATAGAAACATGTTTCCAGCACTGGACCTGCCAGCAGAAATGCAGTTTTTAGCAGTGGATCCATCCCACAGAGTGGTGGATGCACTGTCCAATCAGTTGCTGCAGCAGGAGCAGCAGTTTTTGTCAGTGAACTCCATGGATCTGGGGTCAAATTCATCAAATGTCTCTATGCCTACCTCACATGCCAGAATTCTGGCTAGAATTCAGATACTAGAGGAGGATCAACAGGAACTAGAGGATGATGACACTATGGAAGGTGGAGAACTGCCATTGGAACAAGTACCAATAGAAGATGTTCCTTCACATAAATCACAAGAAATGGAGGAAAATCATACTGCTCATGTTGATTGACTTCCTCCCTCTGCAGCCACTGCTGGTTTCAATCTGCCATCTGCATATGGGTGCCATATTGAGAGAATTGATTGCTTTGGAAATCCAATTGCACACATTGTACACACAACTGGTGTGCACTACATCAGTGTTGTTGCATGCAAGTGTTCTGACCAAGATGTCTGAGTCAAGGATGTCATTCACTCCCAGCTGATTCCCAGCACATTCAATCAGACAAGAACATATTTTACAACAGCCATTCTGGACAGTTTTAGTCTGACTAATTCAGAGTGCAAAGCCTCTGCTTATCAGTATTGGCAGGAAATTGTGAGGATTACTTCATCAATTGCTTCTTCAAGTGAAGTAGATAACCTCTATTGTGAATTATGATGACTTTTGCATTCATGGCACTGGTTAAAAAAATAGAAATGGGCAGGTTTTGAACATGATGAGACAAAAAAACCAATGGCACCAGAGCATGGTGAGTTTGCAATACTCTGTCCCACTTGCCCTCAACCAGGAGTGAACATTCCATCAGACTGGGAAGAAGATCCAGTTCAGTGGAAGTTCAATTGCTTATTTATGATGAATGGAAACTTCAAGGCAGATCATGTCATCATCATAATCCTGCTCAGGATGTATTGCATTCCAAAGGAGGTGGAATGATGCCCAGAAGGGATGAATTTAATGAATATCTTAAGTTTGCAAAGGATAGGCCAATGGTGAGTTTTTCCTTGGATTGCTAACATGTGCCATTATTGATTGACTATTAATGTTTGCATCCTAATTTCTCCTGTCCAACATCCACTATCAACCTCCACTCCAGCTATTAACTTGATCCAAATGCCCCATCCAATATGCACCATCTGCTGCCCACTATTAACCTCCACTCCAGCCCTCCAGTGAATTCATTGCCAAGGAGCTCCTTGTGAAAACACATTCAAGGCCATCAAAAAGGCATTTCTATTGAACAAATCATACAACATTACTGGAGTTGTTGCAACAGCATGCACCCGCCATAGCTGTTTTGCTCCCAACAGCATAACAAACTTAACCCATGGTGAAGGCCAAGTGTATACAGACTTTTCCATCACATGTGCTCTGAGAAGATAACCAACATGGAATCTATGAAGCATCTATTACTAGTATATGATATAGCATGCCAGTGGTGTGTTAAGTTTTTTGAACAATTAGCAGAGGCAGGGGAAGTTTTACCAGATAGTCTACTGGTTTACTATGCAATTGGCCTCCTTCATGTCCATGGCCACAAAGAAAATTGCTTTTTCCACTTTGCCCCATCATTTATTCTAGGAGTTGGCCACATTGCTGGGGAGATAATTGAAAGTCTTTGGTCTACTCTCAATGAAGTTTCACAGATGGCACAAACTGCTACTCTTGCACATTGGGCAGAAATCCTTAACAATCATATTGTGAGTCCAACTGGAAGAAGTCACTTGATATGGTTCCTTTCCTATGCCAAAAATACTTGACAGCCATTGAAATGAGTGAGGCTGCTGTTCATTATTTTGCTGAACAGTCCACAGGAATCTCAGCAGAACTGATATCAAGCTGGGAGGCTGAGATCACTATTGCTGAAAGTCTGAGGGACCAAGACAAAGAGGCAATGGACATCCTGACATGGTGGTAATCTGGCAGACACCAGATTGGAAGCCAGGGGCCAAATGCCAGATACTGATACATTCTGGATTCAACTTGTACTTGACATTGAAGAATGGCAGTGAGTCAAACCCAGATGGTTTCACCACTGTTAAGCACTAATTGTTATATCAGGATTGCATTACAAGACCATGTCCATTGGATGAGTCAGCAGGCATGAGAGGATGAGTGACAAAAGGTTGAAGCAGACAGAGAGTTGTTAAGGGTTCAACTGAATGTCCTGGCTGCTTCCCAAGCCAAGCATGGTTATTCTTCCAATTCACAAAGGACTACACCACTCAAGGTAGATGAGGTTCCTGGTGCATTTGATGAAGAAATGTCAGAAGACAATGAAACATTGCCATATCTGGTGGTGAACTCACTGGCTGGACCAGATCTGCTGTTGGAACTGGATTCTGCTACTCCAGAAGACTTTGAAATATCCTTTCCATCAACAATTGCTGGCAATTGCTCAGAACTGTCTAGTATTGAAAGGCAATTGCATTTGCTTCAAATCAAGAGGCATATTCAAGCATTCTGAGAGCTTACTGCTAAAAACTCTTTCATGTATTCTCATGTTGTCTAGGTTGCTCCAAACAAAAGTGTCAAAACCCAAGCCAGGGCATCAATTGACAAAATTCAGGCAGCCATTCTCATCAAAGCCAGGGCCTATGGAAAATGTCACAGTGCTCTTATGCAATTAAGCATAGATTCCACATTCAACAAAAAATATTGCATTCTGCAAAAAGTGGATCTTGTAGCAAGCATGGCTATACATGATCCAAATATTCCTGCATCATCAAGAATGAAGGTTTCTTGGATATGGCAAGCTAATCTGGATACAGAAAATGACCCTGAAACTCTCTGTGAATGTAAGTTGCTTTCCACTCAGATGTCTGTTGTATCATTCTGGATCCACCTTCCAATTCTGTTCATTCGCCATATCCATTCATTTGTTGTCAATAAGTTGGTCCACACTGCTCTTCAGTTTGCTGTTATCAAATTCATAACCAATTTCACCAGTCCATTGGGTGCACTACCTTTGTGCAAGAGCACAACAAAACAGATGGATAGAAGAATGTCAGCTTGTTACCAGTGAAATGGAATGGACTGTTTGCTATTTCCTTAAGTAGGCAGAAATCTGGTCCAAGAGGAGCATGTCAGCCATAAAAAAGGGCCTCCAAGCCTATGCTGACAAAAAGGTGGCCATGTGGCATAAACTGAGTTCTTTGGCAACCCATAAGTTCAGAAGGGTATGCAATGATTTTACACCCCCTCAAAGAGCAACAACACCTTTATAATGGAGAGTGCAATGGGATCAACAAATGGCTGATATGCCATATATACTGGATTTGCCATGCACATCATATCTGCCATGCTAACCAGAACTGCCATTTCCATAGCAGATCTGCAACCTTACTACTTTGGAACAATGTCACATGTAGTCTACATTGTTGATTCTGCTGCTGTAAAAGACCTACTTTCCCCAACTACTAGCTCATAACTGTGCTAAATCCTTATAGCTTTACACTCTTACATGGCCTCTACTGCTGCTCTACAAACCCAAGCCTCAGTTGACCAATGGTCACTAGATCTCCAAAAACTGATATTTTATGTTGAATCATGGGTGCACACAGCACTTGCCATTTATGGCAACCTTGAGGAACACAAGGATTGTAGGTGGATGTAACAATACCTGGATAAAGAATTAGTAAGGTGTCTTGGATTGCAATGGAGTTTATCTGATATCTGGGCCAGAACTATATTCTCCTATATCTGAGTATGGCAGCATTAAACAACATCAAATACAATGTTCTGGACCTCATCATGTGTCTGAGCCATTGGTACCCTCTAGCAAATAGAGATGACATCCCTCAAGAAGTCTGGGAGTCCTTTCAGGCATGAACAGTTCCCACTCATCCAGGTCAAGTTGTACATTGGTATGGCTGTGATTGGTGGAACTATATAGGTATCAAGACCAAGCACCTAAATGATGAGACTGCCAAGGGTTGTCTCCTCATCCATCAAAATGCAACTCACAATGATGAATTGTAAAGCCAGAGAAGTGTCCACCAGAAAGCCCTCTTGGCTCTAGACAAGTTCTAATCAGCAGCTGGACCAAAATTCACATTGATGGCAAACAACCTAATCTGCCAATTTTCAAGTCTGTTTGCCAGACCCAGCTCTGCTCACCTCTCCAGTGCCAATTCTATTGTGCCATCACACTTGGGAGAACTCACTGGTATTGATACAATCACCAATTCCCTGAGTAGCAATGGCACAATACCATCTGACTGTGCCTCTCCAACCTCTGTGCCTGACACTCAATCACCTGCATGGCCTCCATAAATGCTTGACAAGGCTATTTATTCTTCCAATCTATGCCATCCATTCACCACCTCTTCCTTAAAGGTAGGAAGAATCCTGGGCTCATCTATCACCCTACAATAAAATCATCCACTATTCAAGCACAAGCACAGTCTCAATCACTTTTCCATCCTGTTTCCCTTGTTTGGCAGAGCTTCTTCTCACTGGCACAAAGTGATGAGGAACAGATGGATGTTGAGAATCCATTGTTTGATGATCCAGACCTCAGGGGTATTACTGATTCAACAACATTCCACCTCTGTTTCATGCTGAGGAAAGTGGACCAGATGAGAAACACCTCCCACCACTCTTCATTGCATTGAACAATGGGTCAGACAGTAGAGGGTAGCTAGATGATGGAGGGCTTCCTCCTCTGTTTATGGCAATGGATGACAAGTCTGACAAAACAGTGACAGGGCTGACAGTGGAGGTGAACCAGATGACAGCAGCATTCCTCTCCTCTTCATTGTTGCAGATGATGGGTCTGACAAGGAGGTGATATCTGACAATGGCAATGTACTGAGGGATGATAGTCTTCTTCCCCTTTTCATTGCATTGGATGCTGGATCTAACAATGGAACCTTAATTGCTGGATCTGGAGATAATGTACTAACAAATATAATGTACATTCACATAGCAGACCAACCTGCCAGAGAGATCCCCCCCCCCTCATCATTCCACCAGGACTATCACCAGATTCTGCAATGAATAGTAATTCTGCATCCAGATCACAATTCACATACATTGAATAGTGACTTTGCAATGGATACCAAACATGGACCAGCCTGCTTGACTCCACTGGATGATGAAAGTTCATCTGGTACTCCCCCTATTCCTCAGGGGAATGATGTGGAGGAGTGGAAAAGATATGATGAAAGAGTAACACCATGTGAGGACAAGAAATACATTGAGATGCTGTACCAGAAATGTGAGTCAATCTGCATCATTTACCTGGCAGACCTAATTGTTTCTGACAGAACAAGCTTTCTGGCAAGCAAGAGATCATGGAGGATGTAGGCCTGTTGGCTCTTTCACCCCAGCCAACTTTGCTGACATTTCTGGATGGAGCCCATTGATGTAGATAGAATCCCTGTAAATATGAAGAGAAAAGATGCAAAAAAGATGCTGCAGCCACACTGCTGATAGGAGAAATGAGAGTACACTGTGGCACCAGAGAAAATGGGTGCACCAGATTCCCAACCCCTGCCAGAAGGCCTCTGGCAGTGGAAATAGGTATACACCAGACCACCAGAAAAAAGTGTTGCACCCACAGAAATCTCCAAAACAATTGAAGCTACAAAATATCTAAAGTCATCAGATGTTATGTGGAATAGCTGAAATCAAATAGAAAAGATCAATCATTACAAATTGCTGGGTCAAGGGAAGGAGTTGAACCCTAGGCCTGACAATTGGAGTGTGGCTTAAGCAACAATCCAAACCGCTGATCAATGGTGGCTTACAATAGCACATCATTATAGGCATTTGCTGGAACAAACAATTGTCAGTTGAAATGATGACTAAAAAACTTTTTGTTAACTACAGAATGTCAAGCAAAAAAATTAAAACCCTCACCAGACAGGTGGTTAAAATGGGATGATGATCAATCCAGACCACTGAAGCATAGTGCTTTGGGAAGATAAGCTGGCTACAAGCATATGTTGTAGCAAACAGTGGACAATTAAAAACAAATTTATAGACAATGAATGTCAAGCAAAGGATTCAAACCCTCAACCTGAGCATATGAGACTGCAGACATTGGCAGAGCTCTAACATTCTAACCCATTAAACCACAAGGGCCTGTTATATCAGGCAGGTTAATCATGAAACAAACAATGGTTGATTAGAATGATGACTAAAAAAAAGTTTCCATACCAGAATGTCAATCAAGGGATGTGAACCCTCAACCTGAGCATATGAGGCTGCAGACATCAGCAGACCTCTAATGTTCAAAGCCATTAAGCCACAAGAGCCTGCTATACCAAGCTTTAAGAGCATCTGTAGAGCACTGCAGCAATCAAGGATTTGGAAGGTAGCTAGCCTGAATACCCAAACCATGAGAGTATTTTGCATCAGAGTGTGCCTGAACATCAGTTAGAGCACAGGAGAAAAAGTGCAATAAATAAAATGAAAGACCAAATCAGTAGGCAATTGTCAGATCAGGGATTTGAACCCTCATCCTGATAAAAAGAAGCATAACATTATGGCACTTTGAACCACTAAGCCAGTCCCAAGAATGATATTTTCACCAATCATCTGTGGAGTGCCCAAATCATTGGCATGGTCATTTCCACTGGGCTTGCAACAGATGAATGGTTCTGTGATGGCTTCTTGCCCCTGCAAAAATGCTTCTGTGATGGCTTCTCATGCCTAACACTTTGACAGATTTCAACAAATATCTATACAGACAAACCAAGAGCTTTTGGATGGAAACACTTCTATAATGGATATGCTTTTGTGATGGGATCCAGTGACAGACAAAAAAATCAACCAACAGAGCAGCCTAAAGAGTTATATGACAGCACACACTGGCTAACAGAACTGCTTTTTGCAATTGATGTCATATAGCAATGGAAAGCAGAGACAATAGAAAGAGTTATATGATGGCACATACTGGCTAATGGAACTGGTTTTTGCAATGAATGTCATATAGCAATGGAAAGCAGACAGCAGACATCTGCTGATACTGTTGACAACAATACAATGTATGACTCCTATGAACCAAGAGGGCAGTCAAAGATATCTGCTCAAAGTGTTTATGACAACACATTGTGACATTGCAATGGCACCATTGCAGACATAACATTGTTAACGTCTGCTACAATGCAGAGGACTCTGCTAGACATGTAGCATACAATACAAAACATGTTCTGCTACAATGTCTAACACATGCACTTGTAGTGCCCTACCCTGCACCACAACTCTTGGGTAGCTAAACATTCTGGAAGGTGGAAGATGCTGGAGCTGGTATTCCAGAACTACTGGTGGCCCCAGATATCCCAATATATAAGGACCTACACTAGCACCTGTGATCTCTGTCTCTGCACCAAGCCTCATTGCCAGGCACACATGGGTCAGCTCCACCCTCTCCCTATTCCAGCTGCTTGCTGGAGTGTTGCATCAGTGGCTTTCATTGTGGAACTCCCAGATGCTCATGAGTATACTGCTGTGATAGTAGTGGTGGACCTCTATAGTTAATGGGCCCACTTCATCCCTACCCATACAATGTGCTCTGCCTTGGGAGTGACTAGCCTGTATTGAAAGAATGTCCAGAAGCTCTATGGTCTGTCAGATGAGTACATCTCCAACTGAGGCCCCCAGTTTGTGGCAGAGTTTACTCAGGAACTGTACCATCTGCTAGGAGTGAAGCTCCATACCACTATAGCCTATTACCCTCAGTTAAATGAGCAGACAGAATGTGTTAACTAGGAACTAGAATAGTATACTCCCACATGGGATTTCAATCTCAGGCACACCCCTTAGAGAATGGCTCAGTCAACAATTTTGTGAACAGGATGAAGGGGGCACAAGAAGAGGCAAAGGCAGTGTTGGTGAAGGCAAAGGATGACATGGGATGGTACTATGACTGCCATTAAATGCCAGCCCCCATTTATAAGCTTGAAGACTTCAGATTCTTGCAAGGGTAAGCTAAGGGTAAGCTGGGGAAAGCAGTCCAAGCAAGTCCAAAGTGGTCCAGGAAAGTCTAAGACAAGGTACAAGGAAGGGTTGGGCTTGTAGTAGTACCAAGTACAAGTCTGGAGGCAAGTATTGATGGTGCAGGGCAAATGGAGGCTATGTGAGTGATGGGAGTGAGGCTGGAGTTTGATGGGGGATCAATGGATGTTGATGGATTCTGGAGACAAACAAATGGCAAGGTCTGGAGTTGGTTATGAATGTTTGGGAGGTCATGATTGTAAGTGCAGAGTTTGTAATGATGTTAGAGTTGAAGGGGACTTGGATACAACAAAAGAAATAGAGACAAGCAAGACAAGACAGAGTCAAGGCAAGATTGAGACAAGAACAAAAAATAGATTGAAGCAGAGATACAAAACAATAACAAGACAATAATGGAGATAAAGACAAGACAAGGCCAGAAAACTAAAATAAGAGAAAACATAACTAGAGACACAAAACACAAGAGACAAACAATCAGAACATGGTAACATAGGTAATATCAAGACTAGAGTATAGGATGCTACTTTACAACTCATATACTAACTACTGGGACAACTCCAGGGATAGCAAGTCTGGCAGTGGGGCTCATTGGAGTCATGCAGAGTCAGTGGGTGTTGGTTATGATCAGTGGGCAGGCCACAATGATATAGTGATGGGATCAAACAGGAACATGGGCTGCCCTGGGATTGTTGTAATGCTCTGGAGCTGGTTGGGTAAGTCAGTGTGACAAATCAGTAATGTATGCCAGTGTTAGGAACAGTGGAGGAGGGTTCCAGGGGCTGAGGAGGGGAAGAGGAAGTGTTAGGGCCTACAGGGGACACATCAGGGTTTGCCAGAAGGCCATTGGAGTGTGCCAGAAAAGCGTTGGAGTTAGACAAGGTAAGTGTTGTGGGTGAATGAAGGTTGGGAGAGTCAAAGGAGGAACTTTGGGAGGGCAAGGTGGCTTGGAGTGCTCTGGGAATGGGTTGTGACACTGCCCTCTTGTATATTATTAGCTACCTGCAAGCAATTGTGGCATTGCAATCATCTTGCAGGCAATGCAACATCTCCACCATTTTCTTCAGCACCCAGTAGTGCATCCTAGCCCCAATCAAATTTCACTCCACTGCTACCAGCTCCCTAGCAAATATTGTTTGTGCCATAGCTACCCTCTCCTGATTGTGCTTCAGAATAGAGCAGTAGCCCAGTGCCAAGACAGGTGCTGCAAAACCATTGCCAAGCCACTCTAGGTTGTCCAACAACACCTGAAGTGGGGTCAGTGTCTGACCACTCCTCAGGTTACTAGGGGAGCATTAGCAAAGGTTAGTAGCAACAAAATAGAAACTTACAGGAACCTTCTGCCAGAGAGTGGAAGTTTTGCTAGAACTAAGACAATTGATTGGTGCAAGATAGCTGTCATCAAAAAAGAACTTACTCTGTGCTGCTGGGACCAGTAACTAGTCCTCCCTCAACCTCTATCTCCTCACTCCAGCTCCTCATGATAGCTGTTGCTACATTCCACTGCTCTGCTAGCAGTCTTGCCTCCTTCTCACTCTTGTCTCTGCTACTGACCCCTTCTGCCTTCTCCTTGTCTGCCTCCTCTGCCTCTTGCTCCTCCATATTTCTATCCTTCACTACTGCCCTACTCTTCCTCTTTCCCCTCACTTCCATGGATCTACCAACTGTTGAGTTGTCCAGACCACTTGATAGTGATTAGTAAACTCACTACTACTGTGTCCAGAACAGTTATCCTCTCCCTCCATCTCAATGGGCTGATCAACTCTCAGTTAAAGAAGGTTGTCTGTGTTGGCAGCTGATGGCTAATGTTAGCACTAAATCACTATAACAAGGATGGATATTACTTACCTCTGGCACCTTTACAGTCTTGGCTTTCCCCTTCTCTTTCTTTGAGTTCTTGAGCTTCTTAGCCAATGCTGCTGGACTTCTAGTAATGTCTCCATTCTTCTTAGAATCCTAGGTGCTACATCCAGCAACACTGTTGTTGGAATTAAGAGAAAAGACATGCCTCAGACTCAACCTCCTTGGCCTTCTTTTTGCCCTTACCCAAGCTCCTAGCCTATTTGGGTGACACTGCTAGACCTGCCAGCTTTGTCTTTGGCCTCTTCCTCATACTTCTCCTCATGCCTGGCCTCATCTACAAATCCAACCTTCTTCCCACTTCCCAACACCCTTGTAACCTCCAATTCACACATCAGATGCTGGAACCAAAATAACTCCTTAGGACTTAGATTGGAAATAAGCTAACAATTGCTTAGCAATGTTGCTAGCTTGTAGCAACACATAAGCAACTTACTGTCATATTCTCTGTAAACAAGTTGTCTATTTTGTACTTTAGTGACTGGGAAGGAGCCTAGCAATAATTTTGTCAGTAAGCACTGGAAAAGAAAATGACTCACAAAGTTAGAAGCATACTCTGCCACTCACAGCTTGTTGATATAGTGAGCATATAGCTCATGGCACTTTCTCTTGACCATGCCACTCTCTGGCCAATCCACTCTGCTCCCAGCTGTCTCAAACCAATGCAAGTACAACCAAAAGAAGCCCATTACCCCTTGCTCTAGCTCTGTTGCTATCTGCTTCCTTGCTAGCAATAATAAGCAATCTATCTTGCTCAGATAGATGTGGGTGGCATGCTTGAGATTCATTTGCTCAGTGGTGATGGCAGCAGCAGAAGACATCTTTGGTGTTGAAAAAGCAAAAGGTGATGAGTATTTGACAAAGTTTAATGCTGATGCCAGCACTATTTGAACCTTCAGAATTGGTGCACAGACCATCTAGAAAATCACAGAAATTCAACAGTTGTGGGAATAGTCAAAATTTCAGTCCAGGAGAGGATGATAAGACTCTATTCTCACTGTGTGCCAATTTCTATCTTTTCCTCCCTGTCATGACCCGTCCCCTGGATCCCCACACATCGTCCAGCAACCTCCTGATTCCCCAATAACCCCCGACGCTCCGCCAAACTGCCACCGACCGCGCCTATTTCAGTTAGCCCCGACGCAACCCCGGCTAACTCCGACGCCTCCCCGGCTAACTCCAACAGCCCCCTGGCCAACTTTGACGCCTTCCCCGCAGCCACTGACACTTACCCTGGATCTCCCAAACCGCGAGAACCATCCCCACTGTTCCCAATTTTTGCCACCCATCATCAACTCAACACCCTGGTTCCTCTGACCCATTCCAGAGTGTCACAACAACCTCGGGGTGACCCGCGTTCCCCAATGATCCCATCAACATATCAGCATGGCCCGATCCTCAATCACAACCAACACCTGCCCACTCCGTCGAGCTCTGCCAAGCCCCGCCGCCGCAGCTGATGTACCCTGAAGTTCTCCGGTAATCAGTATATAAGCCGTCCAGTAGCTCTTCGTACTCTAGTCTTGATATTGCTTAATGTTACCTATGGTCTGATTGTTTCCTTTTTGTGTTTTGTGTTTTGTTCTCCTTACTCTCAGTCTCCCGGTCTTATCTCAGTCTCCCGGTCTTGTCTCATCTCCATTCCATTATCATTCTCGTTATTGTTTCGTACCTCCACTCGAATCTACTCTTGTTCCATATCATTTTGTCTGACGCTGTCTCGGTGACTCCATCCGACTGTTGTGCCCAAGTCTTCATCAACCTTAACGACCTTACAAACTCCGCGGTTACAATTAACAACCCCGACACTCCTTCACCAGGTCCAAACCTCGCTCTTCGCTCGGTCCCAGACTCCATCAACTCCAAATGATCTCCCATCAAACCCCAGCTCCATTCCCATTGATCACACAGCCGCCTACTCCTTCACTTCTGCAAATCTCCCATACGGTCTTCTGCCTGAACCCCGCCAAGACCATCTCGTTTCCTCGCAATCCGACTTCTCCGGACCTCCCTGGATCTGTCCGGATCACATCCCACCAACTATCCGCACAAGCCATCAGTGCCCAGAACATTCTCGAGTGTTCGGTTACCAGTGCAAGGGGATCACGCCCGCCTAGTAAGGACTCGCCCAGTGCAGCTGAGCCCCCGAGGTCAGCGGAACCTGACATAATATCAAGACTCTACCTTACCCTGTTCATGATGCCCGCATTATCTCCGCACACACAATCAAATAACTCCGATGTCTATGGTCTACCCATGCCTGGAAACCCTCATGATTCATACAGCCCTGCCCAATTTGCCAAGGCACATTGAGTCGCAGATCCAACACCAAACGTCCCCTCCGCTCCAGTTACATCCATACAACGGCTCCCCCCACAGACACCCTCCCCAACTCACACCCAACCCCCAACCCCTGTCAAATCATCTCCCACCCCACCCTTACCCTCTCTGCCAACTCCGTTCCCTCGCATAAAGTTGACCCCGACGTCACCCAAAGAACAGCATTCCAAAACCCAGCAACCACCTGACCAAATGAGCGACAATGTCTCTGGCACCGCAACAACCCTCTGACAAACAATAATGCCAACCCGCCACAAAACAGTCGCCCGTTGTGTGAAGGATTGCCAGCCACAATGAGACTGCTGAGAACGCGCTTCTCCGAAGCCCACCTGTGGATCCACCGAACCACTAGCAACCCCAAAGGCCGATGTGACTAATCACCAACAACAGAGCAAGAACCCCAGACCTAGGCTACGCTCCAACCCCAGAACCTGCTTCTGAACCTTGGCTGACTCGACCGTCACCTCCGCCCCACAAATAAAGGGGCCCCAACACCCCCGACCCGACCCCAACAACCCCGGAACAAGACCAAGACATCCTCGAGCCTCTAGACATTAATAAGGAGAACCACGGCACCCCACTCCCGACAAGGGACAACTCCGGACCACGCCGCTATTTCACCACCCTCCCTCACACAATCCGGAGCCCCCAACAATGAGGACCCTGGATGCCAAACCCCCCTCCACATGCCACCCCCAAACCTAAACTCCACCACCAGACTCCGCCACCTCCCACGAAGGAATCCCCAGCATAGGAGCCACCCCAAACTAACTATAGGAAAAAGGACCCTATACGAAATAGTTCCCTAAGTACTCTAAACTCGCTGACATGTACATATAAGGGAGGGAGAAGCCCCACCACCACCCAGAAAACGACAATTGGCCGTTTAAGCGACCTGATGACCCAAAGGGCACATGCTCCGATATCCTCAAAGGACCTCCCCCACCTGGCTTGACGACCCAAACAACCCCACGCCAGCCCAAAACTGCCCAACCCAGACCCCTCCGAACCCTTCAATACAGCTCCGGACCCTGGCAACACGACTCCAGGGCCTCCGCTCTGACCACGACATTTGATCAAGAGAACTCATGGCGCCAGCCCAACAATGATGCCCTGGTAGCCCCAACTCCACGACATAAATCACCACCTGCTCCGAATCCTGCCCCTACGCCAGAATATGTCCGTCGAACAGGGACTACATCATTGGAGCATCCAGAAAAGCGAGCAGTGCCTCTCCCCACTGCCACCCCCACACTTGCAACAATCTCTGGGCCGCTCCGGAACACGAATGAAGAGTTGCCTTGACCCTGCCACGACTCCCAGGGAGCCCCACTCCAGTGCCTCCCCGCAACCGACCTCCCCACCGCCCCAACAACTATGAACAACCAACAAACCCCCACCGAGTGACCCTTGTGTCGACTCCGGGACCACCCACTTCTTCCCTGATGAAGGAACCACCGAACCCCAGACCCCCAAACTCGAGGGAGTATCAGAAATACGTAAGACCCCTCTGTCCGTCTTGGGGCTTACCCTTTGGTCAGGAAAGCAATATCACGTAGATGATCCGGAACCTCAAATTTCAGCCCCAGACCCGAAGGAACTGGTCGGGACTGATCACCCCACATCCTGCCCCTCGGTCATCGATACTCCGGAGCACACCAAAGCACCACCCAAAACATGCCCGCCGCCCACAGACACAACACTCTGGAACACGACCCTGATCCAGACCAACTATGCCGCGAGGACGAACCTCACCTCACCGAACCCCGCCAATGAAGAAGGCCCCGCCGCCTTCGCCACCAGTGCCGGCATAAGGGCCAGATCACGAGAAGACCTCCATTCTCCCCGCCAACCACACTGCCAAGAAAACCAAAGCCCTGAACCCGCTGGGCACCGTGAAAGATTCAAAGGTCCACCCTCCGATACCAATCTGGCGCACGTCCCCACCACAGACAAAAGAAAACCCCTACACCCCTGGTCAGAATTTCTGAGAATCGAACTCAATAACACCGCCCAAAATGCCATGGAACTCCACCGGAGAACTCCCACCACCCCCACCGAACCTCAGGAGCCCTCCCTGTGATGCCCTGCCCCATCCCGACAAACCCTGGGACTAGCCAGCACAGACGGCGCTAGCAGGCATAACCCCCGCCTCTGGATTTGCTAGGGATTCAACTCCCTCTCACACCCCTGCGTGTTTTGCTTACTTTGCCCTCACACAAACTAAAACCTCACTTCACATGCCCAGGGACCAAGAAAGGGACATGTTTGCATACCAAAAGTATATATACAAAAGGCGAGGGAGGCAGCAAGTCCGAGAGCAACAAGAAGCAAGGCCCGCACCCATCTCACTCCCTCCCCCCGGCAACCCAACCCCCAGGTCGACTTCCATCTGGGCCCGCACCACCGCTAAGATCTCCGCCAACCCCAGCAACGCCTCCCCCGCGTCAGCTGCCACCTCCCACCACAACCCCAGGGCCACTGCATTGCGTCGCTGATGCCCTGCCAACAACCTCTCCAATCACGCCATCCCCTGCTGCGACTCAGGAGGCTGAACTGCGGACCCCTGCGTCAACCCGTCCTGAATTGACGCAAACACCGCAGAGGCACCATCCAAGAGGACCCAATGCTCCTGCACCCAGCCTAAACCCAGAAAATGAGCCGTTAGTAATGAATGGAGGAACAGGAGACAACTCACGAAGGATTCCCGCGTGCCCCAAAGCGGCCTCGTTGGCCAACCAATCCTCCCTCCGCCTCGCCGCCTCCAGCCCCACCCACAATGCATCCCCCTCTGGAACTTGTCCCCGCCCCTCCGCTTCCCCCATGGGCTGCCCCTCCATCTGCGTCAGACGCTCCCACAAGCCCCGCACCTCTAACACTCGCTCTGTCACCACGCACACCAAAGTGTTCCTCTCCCACTCCATTGCTTCCTTCTCTGTCTACGCCATGTCATGGTCCTCCCTCGCCCGTCGGAGCTCACCCTCCCGCACTGCCAATGACGTCGTCAAAGCCTCCACCTGTTTGTGAAGAAAGACCTCCGTGATTGAAGGAATTGGCGCGGGGGGACTCAATGACCATTCCGAGGGAACGCCCGGGGTAGGAGAGACAAGGAAAGACTCCGGAGGCCCCACCAATGACTCGTGCCCACGCTGCCTCTTGCTGGGTCCCGCCCCTGAGGGCGGGGAGGCTCGACGCTTCCCCCGAACCACCGCTGAGGACGCCCCCTTCCCCTTCAGCAACGCGGGACAAAACTTGGTCCGTTTCGGAACCCCCAGAAAATCCACCACCACCACCACGGACGACTCTACAAAGCCCCATCAATCATCCCAAAAAGACAAGTCTACACCACTTACGACTCCGGTCCCTGACACTAGCACGGCGCCGATGCTCAAACTCCTCCCCCCCACTGTCATACACCACCACCTTGTCCAAATCAGCGGGAGGGACTACTGGAACGCTGGGGGAAGACATGACGAAATTTGAGAAATTCCGGGGTACGTCCAAAGCTTTTGATTGATTGAGGAGAACCCTGACAAAGCGGTGGCTGCGCTTCGACTTCGTCTCCCATGCCGCTATCACTCGCTGCGGATTGATCAATATTGCTCGGCTTTGACTCCCACGCCCTGCCAATCCCTGTCCTGCCCCCCTTGTCTCGAAGGGTCTCGATGCTGAAGGAGGGGTGATGTCACGACCTGTCCCCTGGATCCTCGCACATCATCCAGCAACCTCCTGATTCCCCAATAACCCCCAATGCTCCGCCAAACTGCCACCCATGCTCCACGCCTATTTCAGTTAGCCCCAATGCAACCCTGGCTAACTCCGACGCCTCCCCGGCTAACTCCAACAGCCCCCTGGCCAACTTTGACGCCTTCCCCGCAGCCACTGACACTTACCCTGGATCTCCCAAACCGCGAGAACCATCCCCACTGTTCCCAATCTTTGCCACCCATCATCAACTCAACACCCTGGTTCCTCTGACCCATTCCAGAGTGTCACAACAACCTCGGGGTGACCCGCGTTCCCCAATGATCCCATCAACATATCAGCGCGGCCCGATCCTCAATCGCAACCAACACCTGCCCACTCCGTCGAGCTCCGCCAAGCCCCGCCGCCGCAGCCAATGTACCCCGAAGTTCTCCGGTAGTCAGTATATAAGCCGTCCAGTAGCTCTTCGTACTCTAGTCTTGATATTGCTTAATGTTACCTATGGTCTGATTGTTTCCTTTTTGTTTTTGTGTTTTGTTCTCCTTACTCTCAGTCTCCCGGTCTTATCTCAGTCTCCCGGTCTTGTCTCATCTCCATTCCATTATCATTCTCGTTATTGTTTCGTACCTCCACTCGAATCTACTCTTGTTCCATATCATTTCGTCTGACGCTGTCTCGGTGACTCCATCCGACTGTTGTGCCCAAGTCTTCATCAACCTTAACGACCTTACAAACTCCGCGGTTACAATTAACAACCCCGACACTCCTTCACCAGGTCCGAACCTCGCTCTTCGCTCGGTCCCAGACTCCATCAACTCCAAATGATCTCCCATCAAACCCCAGCTCCATTCCCATTGATCACACAGCCGCCTACTCCTTCACTTCTGCAAATCTCCCATACGGTCTTCTGCCTGAACCCCGCCAAGACCATCTCGTTTCCTCGCAATCCGACTTCTCCGGACCTCCCTGGATCTGTCCGGATCACATCCCACCAACTATCCGCACAAGCCATCAGTGCCCAGAACATTCTCGAGTGTTCGGTTACCAGTGCAAGGGGATCACGCCCGCCTAGTAAGGACTCACCCAGTGCAGCTGAGCCCCCGAGGTCAGCGGAACCTGACACTCCCTATGTTCTGGCAACTTCAATGATTTTTGGTTTCTATTGTGACATGACAGTCACATGACTTCATCACATGTGGTCTAGACCTCCAGCCCATTGGAGGACTTTTCCTTTACAAATCCTAGTTCTAGTGACCTTCCAGCAGGGTCACCAATAATATTGCCTTTCTTGGTATTATTGACACAGTTTCATTATTTCTTGATTTGGTTTTATTTCCTTACTATGTGCTATCCTAGCAGCTAGCATACTGGCTGTCATTCCAAGTGTTGAATTTAGCTACAGTTTGGATTATTGACTTTCACAAGCCATTCCTCCTGACTTGCCTATGTTGCCAGCAACCAGTTCATCATTACTGACTCATTTTAGTTTCATTACTTTTACTTACTATAAATACTGTCATAGTTTCTATACAACCATTGAAGAATTGTACCATGTTATTAGCCCAAGACTACAGATCTAAGTCTCACAACTCTAAAGCTTCTTCTATTGCTCTAGCACTCTCTCTGTTGAATTAGCACCCTTGTTGGTTTGCTTAGCTAGTAATGCCTCAGAAGTACTATTTTGCCAAGTCCACATCCAGCACTAGCACATATGGCTAGTTTTGTTTTATTATTTTCCTCTTTCACTAACACTCTCTTTGCTTCTCTAGTGACCTTGGTTCTACTCCAGTTGGGTGTACCCATGGAATTCCCCTCCCCCTTGTGCTACCAACTTCTCTACCAACCATGTGCCAGTGATTAAGTGTTGCTCTTGTATCTAGCAGGCTTTCTGGGACCTTGCTCAACTTGTACCCTCACTTTCTATATTCCATTTGTACTCTACTTGCAAAAGCACTAGTAATTGTGTCCTTTGAATGGCAGCTAGGCAGCAATGGATGTTATCACCAAACATCTTATCTACCCTTGGCCTCTAACAATGTCATTGTTTCTCCAGACATCTCTGATACCCCCTCCAAAATCCTTAATGCCGTCACTTCTCTTACATCCCCAATACTCCCCCAATGTCCCCAACACCTTGATGCTATCACATCCTTGACCTCCCCAACACACCCCAACATCCACAATGCCTTAATAGTGTCATCTCCTCCAACATCCCCAATGCTCTCCTCAGCATCTCCAACTGGCCTATCTGATCCTACCTTTGTCACTTAGGAAGTTGAACAAAGGTTATAGTACAACATACTGACAAGAAAACTATTATACTTTTGACAGGGGGCTGGACATCCCTACTCCTGCAGGCCCAACACCTTGTCCTTAACTCATGTTAGGTCAATCACCTGTGGCACATCCTCCCACAACACCATTATATCCACCAAACCCAGCAGAGATCCCTGTGGCACTAACATATCCTATAAGAGCTCCTACAACACATCCACCTAAGTAGCAGCAAACCAACAACATTGGAAGTCCACTACTCCAGGGCCATATCCCAGATGAACAATAGGGCCCAGTGATCCTCCTGGAAGTGGTACAGATGGTCCAGACTGGCCCCAACCTGCACCAGAAGTCAGTGTTTGGGATCAATCAAACAGAGGCTATTGTGTATGAATATGCTAGCTGACAAGATGCCATCCAGCAGAGCCCAGTGGTGCTGGAACCATTCTTCCATGATTAGTAATTATAGAATCTGAAGAAAACCATCCACCCACCCAGTTGACAAGCTACTCATGTTGCCTAGCCACCTTCACCAGATACTTCAACTCACAGGACTCAAACCCTGACACCTGGGCTGCCATGCCTGACCTTCCAACAATCCACCAACCAAGCCCACTGCCTCCTCTTGACCAAACCCCATCTGTCAGGTTCTGCTAATCATGGGGGCTCAGCTTAACTGGGCAAGTCCTTAATAGGCAGATGCAATGTCCTGTGCTTATAACCTAGTGCTCTGGGGTGGGTCAAACTTCAGGTACTTGTGAGAAGAAGCTAGGGTGAGCAGTCCAAGCAAGTCCAGGGTGGTCCAGGGAAGTCTAATTGGGCTTGGGCAGGCAGCAGGTACAAGTCTGTAGGCAAATGTATGGACTGTGGGACAAGCAGAGGCTTTGCAAGTAATGGGAGTGGAGCCAGAGTGTAATGTGGAATTAATCAAGAGTGATGGGTTCTGGGGCTGGGCATAGGGTGAGGTCTGGAGTTAACATATGAATGTTTGAAGGGTTGTAGTGTATGTGTAGAGTTTGTAATTATGTCAGAGTTAAAAGGAAGAAATGAGAATAGATAAAGGAAACAGAGACAGACAAGGTAAGACAGAGTCAAGACAAAATATAACTGAGAAAGAGGTAGATTCAAGACTAAAAATAGGAATAGAGAGAAGACCAGGAGACATAACAGAAAGAAAACACAAGACACAAGTAACCAAGTCAAGCAGGTAATATCAAGACTAGAGTGAAGGATACTACTCTACAACTTATATACTAACTACTGGGACAACTCTGAGGACAGCAGGTCTGGCAGTGGGGCTTGTTGGGGCTGTGCAGAGCCAACAGGTATTAGTTATGATCAGTGGGTGGGCCACAGTAGTATACTGATGGGATCAAATGGGAAGGCAGGCTGCCCCAAGGTCATTGTGATGTTTTGGAGCTGGTAGAGTAAGTTGGGGTGACAAATCAGTGATGTATGCTGGCATCAGGAACAGTGGGGGAGGGTTCCAAGGGCTCAGGAGGGAAAAAAGGAAGCACTAGGACCCACAGGGAATGCATTGGAGTTAGCCAGGGAATTATCAGGGTTTGCTGGAGAAGTGTGAGAATTAATCATAGTAGATCAAGGGTTGGGGTGAGTCAAGGAGATGTTGGAGGAAACTCCTGGGGAGCAGGATGGCTCGAAGGGGGTCTGGAGATCTGGGAGTGCGTTGTAATACCACCACTATAAGACTTCCAGTAATTGCACATCAAACAGTGGCTGTTGCTTCACTAGCTGCCCTATACAATCCTTTACTGCCCTCTCCAACTCCCACACCAACTCATTCCATGCCTGAAGCTTGCATGCTAACTCCCGATTCTGATCCAGGAGCTGTTTGTTCTGTTCCCAGAGTTGTGTTGCCTGACTCTGAAAGACCTCAAGCTGCCTGCAGAGCTGCATGCCCTCCACCAGTAAACCAGCATTCAAGAGTTGGCTAGAAATGTTGGAAAAGATGCCAGGCACTGGTAAATTGTCCCCCACCAGCTTGTCCTCTTCCTTGCCCTTTTTTGGCACATGTTCTAAAGAACTCTACTAGCAGTGCAAGCCCATGGTCCACCCCAATAATAGCCAGGTAATCATGACCTTAGCTTGCACCTGCAGAGCAGCAGTCCCCCAGCTAGGCCCTTGACATCATGGGCCCAACATGAGCTTGTATGATATGTGGGCATAAGACAAAGACACACTGATAAGATGTGATTAGGACTCAGGGCCCAAGATGATAAGTGTGATATTTTACAATGAGGTTCCTGATGTGATGACTTTAGAGAGTTCAGCAGCAATATTGCATAACCTGACTGTAAAACTGATATAACTGGTGTACCTATGTACTCACAAGTGTGAGCACTCAGTTCAACATATGATTAACTATGAGAAAGCTACTGTACCTGATGTACTCACAAGTATGAGACTACATTACTATCACAAAAAAGTTGCTTAGCAAATATGGCCATGTATGGCCAACACATAGGTCTCATGAGATCTCAGAGTAATCATGTTGTAGCCATATTTTGACACCTTAGATTATATGTGATTTGTGACCACAAATAAAACAGCTTGAGTTTTGATTCTAATTTTCTCTCATGATGTGTCTGATTTGAGAAGATGGCAGACATCCAGAGATTGGATCATATTCTAATCTCAGCATGAGTGCCTTATGGCTTTCCATTTTTATTCTGTAGTCATCCTGCAAAGGTCTTGTTTTTGGATTGAAGAATAACATTTACAATATATGTATAAATACTGAAAGGGCCATTGAGGTGAAAGATTATTGTGCAATCACACAATGATACCTTGTGGTGAATCTATAACTCATTATAAGGATTGATTCTCATATGAAAACATTGTTTGATCAAATTACAATACCCATTCATCAGTAGTACACATTTCTATCTATTACTAGTACACATCTGAGTCAATATGCATCACAAACAAGTCCATACCTAAGCCAACCAACTAACCTTGCCCTCACCCTCACTGCCTTCCTCTACATCAGCATTAGGGTCAGCATAAAATTCATCATCAGAGTCATAAATGATGTGGTAAAATTTTGCAAGATGCATGTTCTGTATGTCAGGATCACTAGCTATGCTATGCTTCTTCACTGGCTTCCTCTTTCCATTTTCTAGTTATTCTGCTGCTTTGTAAGCTTGCCAGTGTTCATCTTCACACTGCTGTTGCCATTCCTCCTGCCATGCTTCTTTATTGATCCTAGCCTGCTCTTCTTGACATTTTTGTCTAGTTTGTGTTCATGTCATGCTTGCTAGAGCTGCACAATGTCACTTCCAGGATCTGGGGGAGGAGGGAGTTGTCTATGCCTCAAAATAATTGTTCCATCCCTATTGAAGAACTTTCTACTGATAGTTAAACAAGCCATACTGTAAAAAAAAGTATTATACATACTTGTCCCAGAAAGCAAGAGTCTCTTTGGCCCATTGGCTCAAAGAGGAAAAGAGGGCAGCAATATTGTAGTAAAAATCAAGCAGAGAGAACAAACCATCTTGCATGCTCCATTGAGATGTTGAACTCAATGCAAATCAAAGCTAGTGTTTGAGATCAATGGAATAATGCTGTATGAAAGTCAATGGCTTACTTGGCATGCCATGTAGACAATGGTCTCAGCTGTACTCTTCTTGATGTTGAGTCTTGAAGCAATTGGCCACTTTTTTGCATGTTTCTCTGCATGTTCTATGCCAGAGCCAAAGAAAATGTGTCAACAAGCCTGAAAAAATGTTAGCAATGTGTAGAATGTCAAGGGCAGTGTATGTTAATGAGAAGAGGCCCACAACAAAGTCCAAGGAGTATCTTTTTATCCTCTGTCTTGTTCACTGCAGCCTCATCAGAGAAACCTATGGTATTCATGGTAAAGCACCTTGTCTGATCATAGAGAAACAGGGGGAAGTCATGGGCCATAACCTCAGGATCTCCATCACACAATTGATGACAATACCTGACATAATTCATTGTACATCACACAATGAAAACAAGCACTTACACCTCATCATATTGGTAGGCTTGCCAAGCTGGGCATAAGAGTAGGCCTGTGTCATTGTATTCAAAGCTGTGGACTGTCTTCTCATGAGGGAATCGAGCAAGCTCCAGGCCCAGGTAGTGGAGTCCAGAGTCTTGCAATAGCCAAAGAAAGTTGTCCTTGAGTTTTTGTGTGTCTGCTGTGTGTGTGCTGTTTGAACCTCTGATAAACTAGAGAGTTGCATTAGCACTTAGGATTGAACAAAAAGAAATATTCTAGTGCACACAACATTAACAAAAGATTGCATCCAACTCTCATGATATACCTCCCTGTCCATCATCTCACAAAGCTGCTTGAGTGTTGGCTCAATGAGAGGTTTGAGCATCAGTATCACATTGTAAGCATTGAGATTGAGTTGCCAAGCACACTCTTCTTTTCTGAGAAATGATTTGCATATATTCAGTTTTTGGTGCATTTAATGAAAGGAAACTCACTTGGTAAGCTCCTCTGACATGTCATTTGCACCTGGCCTGAGAAAGGAAACATTGAGGAGACCATCCATGCTGAGTCCATGCATAAACACTGCATTCAACTCAAGAAACATGTTCACCACCCAAGGTATCAGCTTTCCAACATTATAGAAAGGTTTAAGTGGGCCTATCCTAGCAAATAATTAACCTTTTGACACAATTTTGGATCACAGGTAGGAAGCCACACTTACAATTCCTTCCCATGCTGCACATGAGGCACAACACCAAGCTTCAGGGCTGCAAAGAAGCTTTCCCAGCCCAATAGTTTTTTGCCAGAGATGTGTTTTGATGAAGACTTGTTGGACAAGGTGTTAGCATGTGGCATGGTGGTGTTTGGAAGGACAAAATGAGGTAATTCCAGATGTGCCAATGTGACTGGCATTTGTAATGATAAGTTAATCTCACATATGTCATGATGTCAACAGTCTTGATTGTCTAATTGTTTGCAAAATTAACACATGTATAAGTACTCTATCTCATGTAATATTGATGTGATTGAACATGTACAATTTGAAGAACATCAGCATCACCATCTCCACCCCACAAATCAAACCCACCTTCACAATCCTCTACCACCACAACCAAAGAACAAGAACAAGTCAGAGATCCCCACACATTGATTTGTTGCCTTGCCATAAACATTGACTTATGGCCCATGACCACCCACTTGGAATAATCTAGTTAGTACTTCTTCTTACAAAAGACTAGTGTATATTACTGACAGTGGTAATCCACAGAAAATAGTGAAAGCAAGGAGAAGTGATACAGTGAGAAGTAACAGAGGAAGTTCTTGAAAGTTCTCCAGAAGAGGCAAGAGAGAATCAAGGCCTGGAGGGTTAAGATCAAACCACAACATGGACTTTGAGCCATAAATTAGGTGGTCCCAAGGGTCAATATTGAACCACAACATGGACTTCAAACTACCAATTAGGCAAAAGATGTAATAAAGAGTGATCAATTTGAACCAACCTTTGGACTAGTAAGATAATCAGTTCACAATTTGTTCTGTTACAAGAGTGAATTATACTTTCCCCTTTCTTTGCCCAGTCCATTTATGTGATTGACAATACAACAGAGTCAATACAGACCATCAAGTGACACCCACTGTTGCTATATGTATAAATGAGTACAGAGGAGTAGTGTTTGCATCTTAGTAGGCCATGATGAGGGAAATTCAAACTCTTGAAGAACTGCCCAGCCCTCTGATGGCCCAGCTTGTTATATGGAAGTAAATTATGAACAAACAGTCACAGTATACAAGATGATTTAATGTTCAATGCACAAGTGCAAAGATTGTAGAAAGTTTTGTTAATAACCACACAGTTGCAATCAGGTGTTTTACAACAGGGTCAGGGTCATGCCAAGTTTGTTTGTCAGAGGAAGCTTTGTTCACTATAAGAGGGTGGACACAGATGTATGTATGCTTGAAGTCCCAACTAAATAATGTACTTACTATACAAAGGTGATGAACTCTGCAACTTATCCAATGATGAGCCTATTTGACAGTGCTGCAAATGTAAGACTCAAAGGTTTGCACATAGCACACATAGCCTTCTTCACACTGTCATAACCCATTTCCAGAACCCTGGACCTCATTCCCAGCCACCTTACTTCCCTGGAGCTCCCTCTCAACTCCCTCTTCAACTCCACCAACCT
The DNA here is from genome assembly GCA_018296165.2 of Termitomyces sp. T153. Classification (NCBI taxonomy): domain Eukaryota; kingdom Fungi; phylum Basidiomycota; class Agaricomycetes; order Agaricales; family Lyophyllaceae; genus Termitomyces; species Termitomyces sp. T153. The sequence continues at coordinate 78,361 of JACKQL020000157.1, forward strand.
TTGCTCACTCATGACACCCACTCCAAATAGCCCAAATGCTTCTTCAGCAAATTGCAATGGCCCCCTGGCTAATTCCAATGTCTTCCCCACAGCCTTTGATGCTTCCCCTGCCTCTCCTGAGCCCTTGGGACCCTCCCCACTGTTTCTGATGCTGGCATGCATCACCAGTTTATCATTCTAACTTACTTGACCAGCTCCAGAACTTCACAATGACCCTGGGATGGCCCACATCCTCAACTAATCCCATTATGATCCCATCAGTATATCACTATGGCCCACCCCTTGATCACAACCAACACCTGTTGGCTCTGCATGGCCCCAACAAGCCCCACCACCAGACCTGCTATCTCCAGAGCTGTCTCAGTAGTCAGTATATAAGTCATAGAGTAGCATTCCATACTCTAGTCTTGATATTGCCTTACCTGATGTGTTTCTGATTGTCTGTCTCTTGTGTTTTGTGTTTCTTGTTACATTTTTCCTTCTCTCAGTCTCCTGGTCTTATCTCAGTCTCCTGGTCTTGTTGTGTCTCTATCTCCATTATTGCCTTGTTATCATTTTGTATCTCTGCTTGAATCTATTTTTGTTCTTGTCTCAATCCTGCCTTGACTCCATCTCATCTTGTTTGACTCCATTTCCTTTATTGTGTTCAAGTTCTTTAAACTTTGATGCCATTACAAGCCCCAAGCTTATGATTACAAACCTCAAACATTCCTAAATCAACTCTGGACCTTGCTATTTGATCAGCCCCAAGACCCATCAATGTCCATTGATTCCCCATCAAGCTCTGGCCCCACTCTCATCACTTGTGTAGCCTCTGTTTTCTCCACACTTCCAGTACATGCTTCTGGACTTGTGCCTGACATCCCTTCAAGTTCAAACCTTCCCCATACCTTGTCTTAGACTTCCCCAGACCACTCCAGACTTGATTGGACCACTCCCTCTCACTTATCCTCACAAGTATCTGAAGTCCAGACTGTCTCCAAATGCTGGGGTATCAGTGCAGAACATTGTGTCTGCCTAGTAAGGACTTGCCCAGTGCAGCTGAGCCCCTGTGGTCAGTGGAACCTGACATAATATCAAGACTCCCCCTTACCCCATTCCCAATGTCTGCAGTTAACTCCATGTATACTCCTGCCAGAACTCTTGATGTCTATGGATGGCCTGTGCCTGAGAACCACTCTGATTCATTTTGCCTTGCCCAGTTTGCCAAGGCACATTGAGTTGTGGATCTGATGCCAATGTCCCCTCTGCTCTGGTCACACCCCCACACAATGGCTCTCTTCATGGACACCCTCTCTACTCAACTCCCATTACATCACTCTCACACCAACCCCCTCCCACACCTCTCCCCCTATTCTGCCAGCTCCATCCTCTACTAAGGTCATCCATGACATCTCCAACCTTGTCTCCAATCAACTCCTGTGACAATCAATCAATTGCTCAACAATTTATCTGGCATCTCACCAACATCATATCCCCAACAACAATGCAAACCCCTACTGTAGACAATCACTTGCTGCATAAGAACAAGCTACCCTCCCCACCAACAAACAACAATGAGACCTCCAACCCCCTAGTCCAGCACCTCTGAACCCACTGGCCCTACTCCACCCCAACCAGAATAACTACATGACTCCAGACGGGTCCTCTCCAATGCCACACCTTCCTCCAAGGAACAGCACCAACACCCCCAAGCACTCCCACAGCTTCATCAAAGTCCACACACCAGCAACATCCAAGCCCATGATGTTCCAACAGCACTGCCTCCACCCAAATCAACAGCACAAGCCTCCAGCACTTCAACCACAAACAATCTGACCCCCATGCAACACCCTTACCCAACCATGAGGATATCAACCCTCCAAAGTAAACCCCACCATTATTGGAATCAACCACCACCCCTGACAATCCCCCTCCTCCAAGAATAAATCAAGATTCCAAGACCAGCACTCCACCCCCACAAGACCAACTTAAGCTGGCAGCTCTGAGTCAAGATGGCATGGAGCAGAGCTTAAGCTCTGGTACTATAAATTTGATACTTACTTTCCATTGACTTGGAAATGCCAAGCCATCTCACATAGGTGAGGCTATCTATGTTCAGGTTCCTGGGCTGTTACATATAAGTAGCCTCCAAACTTCCATCTAGTTTCTACTTTCCCATCATTTCTCAATGTGAGCTGGGCTGCTACCATTGAACCAGAATTTAATTGTAGTACTCTTGACCTCTGCAGTTGATGCTTTTTGGCTGCAGTCAGATCTCACAGCATCCATTTTGATATACCTGGGTCTTTCTTCTGTTTTCAACTATGTTTAACTGCATGTTTTGCCACAAGGCCTGTGCAGACCTTTGCAGTGTCACAAATCACCAGTCTTGTTGCACCAAGAGAAAACAGACTATTATGACTGGCCAACAAACAAATCATACTCAGCCTGCTGTTCAACAACCTTCAGCTGTAATTAAGTTTAAATCTAGACTAGATTACAAATTACTTATATCATTTTCATAGCCAAGTGTATCAAAGAACACAGTTCTAGAATTTTCCTCTGGGTCAGAGCCATTCTTTGAACCAGATATTATGCCAGGCCCAGATATTCTTGATACAGAGATGGAAACTGTACAGGCTCCATTTGAGAAATGCTCTCATAGACTTCCATGACATCTTGTGGATTTCTTACCTTCTAATTCATGTCCTCTATGCCAGTTCAACAGGCAGTACCAAGAATTGGCAGAGGTGCAGGAGAGCAAGCACCATCATACAGAGCAGTCTGAACCCCAGAGATCACCAGCTCCACCTCCACCCACATTGATTGAAACTGAGCCCAATGAAGTGGGTTTACTTTGTTGCTACACAGTTCTTCCATCTCAAGATCCTGATCAAGAACTTACTATACATCATGTTGCTGATGCACCAACTTTTGTACAAGAGAATGGTGCAAATGAATCAGCTTCTCTACTTGCTGGCTTTGGTCCAACTGCTCAAGAAGTTGTTGATCAGTCTCCTCCAGGTATCACACAGAGCTTCTTCCATCCCTTTCTCAATGCAACTGTCTTTTGGCTCATGACTTGGTATTATTCATCAAAGAACCGACTGGAGCTCTTGATTGTCTAGCTCACACTGTATTATTAGCACCTGATTTCCAATGTGAAGATCTTGAAGGCTTTAGTGCAGTTTAAGAAAACAGGTGTTTGGGTGATCAATCAGCAGATCAGATCTCTGGAACTTCTGAGTCTCTTCCATGGTTATCAAGTGATGTATGCAAAAAGTCTTCAGTCTTCCTCCCCCTCTTCCATTCACTTGCAAGGCATATGAATCAGAAAATCATGCACCTAAAATCCAAATTGACCCCAGCATGAACAACATGGAGTACAAGCTAAAGCAATGCAACATGCTTCAGGAAACTGTTGAAGATGAAAAGTTACCACCCACTGATCCAGAGGAACATCACTACATTTCCAAAACTAAGCAGACTCCATTGAATTTGTTGAAATGGGTAAAAGATCATGCCAATGATCCAGCTGTAAAGGTGAGAATCATTAGTCCATCAATTTATGTTCAAATTTTATAAAATTATTAGGATTTTTGATCAAAACTCAATGATCACCTTCTAACATGCTTTTTGCCCTCCAACACTGAAATCACTGATGACCACCATGGAAACCTCACCATCAGAGATGGTATGATAAACACTAAGCATATTCCTAACATTAACAAAACCTAACAGAGCCTAACCAAGAAACTAACCAAACTAACCAAAACCCTAACCAAACCCTAACCAGCAACACAAAACTTTATGTGTCAACTATACAACCTATGATAATCAGTAGGATCAGGACACTATCAATCCACAACAACAGTCTGATGTAATGGTCCTTGCAGATGATGATTCCCATCCTTACTGGTACTTCAGAATTTTGAAGATCTTTCATGCTATGGGACAGCTTAATGGGAGTGGTCAAGACTTTTAGCAAATGGAATTCTTATGCGGTTGGTGGTATGGACTTGACTATGATGCAAACTCTGGATTTGCTGCAAAGCACTGCTATCAAGTGGGCTTCATGGATGTAGATGATGCCTTTGGTTTTATCAATCCAGCTGATGTCTTCCATGTGGTCCACCTTATTCCATGCTTTACTGGACCTCATAGGCAGGACTTGCTGGGACCATCAATGGGTCAACATACAGATAAAGGAAATACAGACTATAAAAGGTATCATGTTGGGATGTAAGTGGGTTGTATTCTTCTTCTTACATGTAACTTATTAAAAGCTCCAGGTTTGTTGACAGAGACACCTTTGTTTGATTTACTGGAGGTGGCATTGGACATTGCACTACACATGAAGCTACACAATTATTTCAGCACAATGCTGAAGAAGGATTTTCCACAACTCAGGCTACATGTGCAAGTGAGGATGAAACAAATGATACAGAAGGCTCTCAAGACAGTTCTATGGATAGCAATGAAAGTAGTGGACAGGAGAGTAAAGATGAGGAGGAAGATGATGATGCAGAAGATACAGATGAGGATGAAGATGAAGATGATGAGGATACATACTTTGAAGAATCCTTAGGTTATGAAGATTTGTAAATCAGGAATGTAACAATGAAAGTTTCACTGTATATCATACTCATTATGACTGAAGATTTGAGAGTTATGTTACCAAACTTGCTTGAAGTCATGCTGACTTCCTCACATAATTTGAATTTGTCATGAGACAAAGATAGGGTTACCAAATATTGCCATATTATAACCATGTAGGATGCTATGCAAATGATATTCTTTAGAAATACTCAAGTCATTGTTACAACTTAAATACTTGTACAAGATAGAATGGTTCAATAATGACATATGAAAAACAGTCATATCTTCCTTAACTTTTCAGGAAATACTATGAGAAAACATTCTTTGATAGGATAAGAAAATATCACTGTGGCAATATCATGATATGATCTGGTAAGGTCATAACAATGTGGGATACACGTGGCTAGTCCTGTGGGATATGACACTTATTTCCAAAAATTGATGTGGGATTCACCAGGGATTCTTCTAACTGTGTGATATAACAGTTATTTCCTAAAATCAATGTGGGATTTACCAGGGATTGCTGGTCCTGTATGATATAACATTTATTTTTAAAAATCAACAATTCTTTAGATTATTATAAAACATTTATTCTATTAAGTAATAATGAACCTCACTCAGTCTGACATTAGGTTGGTAAAACAAACAAACACATCAACGTTCTGATTCTATCCTTTAATAGGTCCCAGGCCATATTTGGCCATATATCTTAACTGCCCTTTTGTTGATGTGCCTCAGGTCAGTATGCAGGTCCTACATGATGTAACAGTAGCACCTCAATATCAGTGATCACAAGCTTCTAAAATTGGGAGATCAAGCATGTCATCAAGCTTCTAGATTTAGAGATCATGGCATGTCATCAAGAATTTTGCTACCTTTTTGGCTTCACGTACATAGGATCTGAGTTGAAGGATCTACATATGATATGTCTGACATGGCTGAAAATAATCTACAAAAGAAACAGAGGAGAATCACAACAAGTATGACCCCTTTACCAGCTCGTTTCATATGTGTTTCATCTACTGGTGACTTTTGAAGATGAAGACGTTGATCTATCAACTGAACAAAGGCCTGAAAAGGGAATTTGCTCTTATACGTGATCAAAATAGCTTGCTCGAATGTCATATATAAAATGACTGCCATACTATGGGAGGATACTGGTACTTAAACCACCAGCCATGCTTAATTTCTTCCGAGTGCTGATCGACTCTCCTGTGCTTTTTCCTGCTCTCACTTCGATTATACCTGCTCGTGCGCTGGGCATAGTCAAC
>JACKQL020000158.1:0-83675 GCA_018296165.2 Termitomyces sp. T153
CCCAGTGCAGCTGAGCCCCCGGGGTCAGCGGAACCTGACATATAGGTATTGAGACCAAGTACCTAAATGATGAGACTGCTGAGGGCTATCTCCTTATCCATGAAAACACAACTTGCAATGAAGAATTGTCAAGCCAAAGCAGTGTTCACCAGAAAGCCCTCTTGGCTCTAGACAAGTTCCAATCAGCAGCTGGACCAAAATTTCCATTGATGGCAAATGACCTAATCTACCAATTCTCAAATCTGTCTGCTGGACTTGCCTCTGCTCACCTCTCTAGTGCCTACTGTGTTGTGCTGTCACTCTTAGGAGAACTCACTAGTATTGACTCAATCACCAATTCCCTGAGCAGCAATACTGCAATACCATCTGACTGTGCCTCTCCAACCTCTGTGCCTGACACTCAATCACCTGCATGGCCTCCATCAATGCTTGAAAGGCCATTGATTCTTCCAATCCATGCCATCCATTTCACCACGTCTTCCTTAAAAGTAGGAAGAATCCTGGGCTCATCTATCACCTTACAAAGAAATCATCTGCTATTCAAGCACAAGCACAGTCTCAGTCACTTTTCCATCCCATTTCCCTTGTCTGGCAGAGCTTCTTCTTGCTGGTACAAAGTGATGAGGAATGGATGGATGTTCAGAATCCATCATTTGACAATCCAGACCTTGAGAGTATCACTTTTGAGCCATACCAGCTCAGCAACATAGGCATCCCACCTCTGTTTCATGCTGAGGAAAGTGGATCAGATGAGGATCACCTACCACCACTCTTCATTGCATCAAGCAACAGGTCAGACAATGGAGGGAAGCTAGATGACAGCAGGCCTCTTCCTCTGTTCATGGCAGCAGATGACAGGTCTGACAATGGTGACAGGGCTGATAGCAGAGGCAAACTGGATGACAGCAACATCCCTCCCCTCTTCATTGTAGCTGATGATGGGTCTGACAAGGAGGTGATATCTGACAATGGCAGTGTACTGATGGATGATAGTCTTCCTCCACTTTTCATTGCATTGGATGCTGGATCTAACAATGGAACTTCAATTGCTGGATCTAAAGAAAATGTATCAGCAAATATAATGTACATCTACATAACAGACCAACCTGCCAGACAGATTCCCCCCTTCATCATTCCACCAGGAATATTCCCAGAGTCTGCAATGGATAGTGATTCTCCACCATCTCTATTCATTCCAGATTACAATTCACATCTGTCAGATACCAACTCCACAATGGACACCAAATGTAGACCAGCCCACTTGATTCCACCAGAGGATGAAATTTCATCTGGTACTCCCCCTATTCCTCAGGGGATTAATGTGGATGAGTGGCAAAGATGTGATGAAAGAGTAACACCATGTGAGGACAAGAGACACATTGATATGCTGTACCAGAAATGTGAGTCAATCTGCACCATTTACATGGCAGACCTAATTGTTTCTGACAGAACAAGCTTTCCACAAAGGAAGAGATCATGGTGGATGTAGGCCTGTTGGCCCTTTCACTCCAGCCAACTTTGCTGACATTTCTAATGTTCTCTCAGGCATTAAGCACAACATCAAGTGTTGTGGGAACCCTTCCAGCCAAATACACCATTTGACTTCAACTATATAAGTGATACTGGTTTCCTCATGAATTTGGAATCAGTACTTGGAGGATGGAGCTCATTTATGTAGATAGAATCCCTGTTAATATGAGCAAATGAAAAGATGCCAAAAAGAAGCTGTGGCTACACTGCTGATAGGAGAAATGAGAGTACACAGGTGCCAGGGAAAATGGGCACACTGGATTTCTTCCACTGCCAGAAGGCCTCTGGCAGCAGAAATAGGTATACACTGGACAACTGGGAAAAAGCTTTGCATTTGGAATAGTGGTGACTGAATAAGCAAAAATTACTGCCAATTGCAAGGTCAAGGGAGGGAGTTGAACCCTCAGCCTAACAGCTGGAATGTGCCATGAGACACAACCATAGAAAAAATCATTGCAAATAGATAGGTCAAGGCAGGGAGTCTAACCCTCAGCTTGACACTTGGAATGTGGCTTATCCAACAATCCAAACCACTGATCCATGGTGGCCCACAATTTACAGGCCTTAGTTGGAGCAAAAAATGGTCAATTGAAATGATGACTAAAAACCCTTTCCATAACTACAGAATGTCAAGCAAGGGATTTGAACCCTCAACCTGAGTATATGAGGATGCTAACATCAGCAGACCTCTAATGTTCAAACCCATTAAGCCACAAGGGCCTGTTATTTCAAGCAAGTCAGCACTCTCTGAGCATTGTAAGCAGCATTGTAAGCAGCATTGCAATCAAGGATTTGGCAGGTAGCCAGCCTGAATACCCAAACCATGAGAGTATTTTGCTTCAGAGTGTACCTATACATTGGTTAGAGCACAGGAGAAAAAGTACAATAAATAAAATTGAAGATCAAATCAGTAGTCAATTGCCAAATAAAGGAGTCAAACCCTCAGCCTGGCACAGTAGAGCATACAATGAAGGCTCTTTAAATCACTAAGCCATGATCCTGTCCAACTAACCATCTTTCCACAAATCATCTGTGGAGTGCCCAAATCACTGGAATGGTCATTTCTACTGGACTTGCAATGGACAAATGGTTCTGTGATGGCTTTTCATGCCTAACACTTTGACAGATTTCAACAAATATCTATACAGACAAACCAAGAGCTTTTGAACAGAAATGCTGCTGTAGCAGAAATGCTTTTGTGATGGGATCTAGCAATGGAAACAATCATATGACAGCACACACTGGCTAACTGAACCTTCATATGGCAATGGAAAATGAACAGTAGATGTCTGCTGATACCATTGAGAACAATACAATGTATGACTCCTGCAAACTGAGCTGTACATAAAGTGGAAATGTTCCATCTCTAGTATAGAGTGTCTTAAGGCCTGATGAGAGAGAGTGACAATGAAGCTATTGTCAGTGGCCTTTGTCATAGACAAAGTGAGAGTGCAAGTATCAACTGGTAAATGAGGATTGCCAGCCAAACCAGACATGCTTTAAATCACTATGGCATCAAGACCAGCAGAAGATATTTCATCTAGGTAACAGTGACCTAGACTAGTCATCATTGTGGCTTTAAAAGAGGATAATGGACCACCCTGTTTAATGACACCATCAACAACAATTGGTGGGGCAATGCCAAAGGCTGTGCAAGGAAAGCACCTGGTACTGTGTTGGGTGGCCATATTGAGATTGCAGATGGACAAAGGTAAGCCATGAGCACTACAAGCATCATAAAACCTGTGAGGGGATAGGTAATTGAACCCTTTCATCTGGTCTCACTTTAGAAGGTAGACTGTGTTCTTGTTGTGGTGACTCCATGTCTTGAGGCTGCTAAGAAAGCTCATTAAATCTCTTGTTTGTACACTAGGTTGGGTTGTGACTTGGGTTTGGGGCATTATACCCATGCATGCCACATAAGGCAAGAGCTTGTAATTCAGCCAAGACATGGGAGAGTTTGCTAGGAAATTTGACATGAGCAACCCTCTCCAGTTAGTGAGCTCTGTGCAAATGCCTCTCTTATGGAAATAAGTGAGGTGGGTGTCCTTCACATTTCCCAGGAAGTGAGCATTCAAGACAAAATATTTATGCAAGTCTAGAACCAAGCATAAGACTTAATTGGAGAGATTTTTGATACACCACTTTTCCCAGCCATCAGGTCCTGGGGATGGGCAGGGATTCCATTTTCTGAGCATAGCCTTAAACTCTGCAAAGGTTGCAGCAAGTGGCCATTGAAAGGGTTCTTGGGTGACTCAATTCTGAACTTCTATTACAGATGGGGTATTTATTCACAGTTTTGATTTGTCAGGAGAAGAGGTGCATTTGTAGAGATCTAGGAAGTATTGTCCTGTCAGTTTGGCAACTGTTTTGGGTTCCATTTCAATTATGGCAGAGGGAGATCTAGGTGCTGTAGGGAGTGAGATGAAGGACAAGGAACCACCCATGAGTTTTTTGGATGAGCCTCCTGCTAACACTCCACTTATTCTGCCCAAGTCATGACATTTTGCACAATTCCAGATCTCTGGGCTTCCTTGTTGTGGCATAAATATCCCAATAATACTGTTTCCTGGTGCTGATGAGATACTCTGTGAAAGTGAAACTAGGGCAAGGGGTTGCAGATTCATAAGCAGACCACAAGGATTCAAAGGCTCTGCAAAGGCCAAAAGAGAAGGAGCCTAATATACCTTTAGACAAGGCAATGGCACCTCCCACATGACAAATCCTGGATACCATGCAGCATATTTTGGGAGATGTGACCATCACTACTTGTGTTTGAAATGGTTTGGCTCTTTCAAAAGTGTTGACAGCTGCCTGTTCAATGGTGACAGTGAATTTATTATACCTATCAATGTATAACTCAGCATTGGTGATTTCAGAAGAAATGGAGGCATCATCAACATTGATGAAGTGATCAAGAGCCTCAACAAAGATGGCAAATTTGTGTTTGTCAATTTTTGCAGGGTACTTGTTTTAGGGGGGATGCAGCTGCAAACCTGAAGTTGGGTCAAGGTTGGAACAACTGGCTTTAGTTTATGGACATTAATTTCAGGACAAGTTTGGCCACTACAGCTCTATGGTTGGTTTCTGGAATCCACATGTGGTCAGTTCCTATCTCACTATCTTTCAATGTAGCAGAGGATGAGATGACCAGGGAAGGGGGATAGGGGATGCCAACAATGCTGATGATGAGGCAGAAGAAGACATTTGTAAAGTTAGAGAAACACTGGGATATGTCCTGACCATTTCAATTGATTAGGAGGAGCTTCCTGATGGGTGATGGCCATGCTGCTTGCTGCAGATTGATCAATATTGCTCTAACTTCAATTCCCACACCCTCACCAGTCCCTGACTCATGCCTCATGCCTCAAGAGTCTCAATGCTGAAGGGGGGGTGATGTCATAACTCACTGCTGGACTTCTAGACCTCCTTCCCACTCCCCTGGAGTACCCACCAAGGCCACCTTGACCTTCCCCAACCTTCATCCACCCCTGGCACCTGTCCCAGCAATCTCCAATGCTTCCCTGGCAACCCCTAGCAACTCTCCAATGGGCCCCAACATGTTCCCTGTGGGCTCAACAACCCCCCAACCCCCTCCAAGCTCCCAGGCACCCCCCAACATCTCTCCTGACCCTGGCACACATCACCAACTTGTCCCTTTGACTTACCCAACCACTCCAGAACTTCCCAACAACCACGGAACAGCCCATATTCCCATCAGTTCCCATCAGAATATCATCACAGCCCACCAGCTGATCAGAATCAACACCCATTGACCCCACACAGCTCTGGCAAGCCCTGCTGTTACACTTGCCAGCCCAAGAGGAGGTCCAGTAGTTAGTATATAAGTTGTAGAGTAGTATCTGTTATGATAGTCTTGATATTGCTGATATTCTCTTGTTATGTTCTGTGTCTGTTATGTTTCCCAGTTTTCTCTCTGTTTTTATCTCTAGTCTTAAGATTCTCTCAATCTATTTCATTCTTGTCTCTGTCTTGTCTTGACTCCATCTTGTCTTGCCTGCTTTAGTTTCTTTTATCATTACCTGAATTCCTTTCAACTCTAACTCTGTTACAAACTCAATTGCATATCTCTGTTCATACATTTACAACCCCACACATTCATAATTAACTCCAGACCTTGCCCCATGCTTGGCCCCAGAACCCATCAACACTAATTGATCCCCAATCAATTTCTGGCCCTATGCCCATCACTTGCATTGTAAGGGGAATGAGCACAACCATGGATAAACCCAGTAATGACAAGTGATGCAGGTGGCAAGCAAGAGTCAAAGGACAGAACAAGCAGCTAAGAGTTGGGCAAGCAGGCAAGTGCAGCAAGCAAGGCTAAGGTAAACAATGCTGGGGCTCTTATAGTCAGTCCAGTGGACAGGCCAGGAAGACACTGCTATTGTTTGGTCTGAGGATATCCTATCCTGCAGACCAGTTTATATACCACATCCATGGCTACAGTATGACTAATGCTGTATGTGGTAAGCAGCCTGGGTATGCTAAATAGTAATTACTAGCAATATGTCAAAAGGAGAAATAGGGTCTGATGACTATGAAGGGCTAACTACTACTGATTGGAGAGTGCAAGAGCTTGGCAGCCAGTTGATTGGATATGCTAGAGATGATGCTATACCTATGAATAAGGCCAGATAGAGTCAGAGTTACCTAATAAGGGTTGTCCCCTTACATGCATGGCCTCTGCTTGCCCCACACACTCAATACTCCCTGCTGGACTTGTGCCTGATGCACCTCCAAGCCCAACCCTTCTCATACCTTGTCTGAGACTTCCCCAGATCACCCTGGACTTGTTCAGACCACTCCTCTTAGCTCATTCTCACAAGTATTTGAAGTCCAGACCTCCCCAGAATGCTAGGTTATAAGTGCAGGGCATTGTGTCTGCCTAGTAAGGACTTGCCCAGTTGAGCTGAGCCCCCATGGTCAGCAGAACCTGGCACTGAGATTCTTCCTGGAGGCCACAAGATGGCTCCTCTATGGTAATTACATAGCTGAGGAGTATTGAAGATGCATCTCACAGGGCATGTGGCCCTAAACAATCATGAGCTGGGCCTATGTTGAGCTTGTGCACAGTGGGACCATCAGCATTTATTGAGACAATTCCAGAAGATGTCAGAGACACCTTGGATATGGATGGTGAAGCACACTCTGATCACATCCTCCACAGGAAGGTGTTGGTGTTCTGGCAATGCCAGGTTGAGATCTCTAAGGCCTCAACACAGCAACACCTAGCTGCAAGAGTAGCTAAGCATATAGCAATGCAGCAGTCACTGGGCAAAGGGATCATTCCAACCAACCCAGTGAAGTTCATGGAACTTTACATGATCTTTCTGGAGTGGGAGGTAACAGATTACCTCCAGCAGAAGAAACTACAGGGTTCCCAAGCATCATCTACAATGCCTTCTCCATTCATAGGTGGTGATTGCTTACCCCCACTGTCACTGGTCAACAAAGCATTGAACCTACTGCAGGTGCCACAACAGCCTGGCAACATGCCACACAATTACATGGCAAGACAGGCTGCTGTTGACTGTCAGAGACAGGCTATGCTGAGTACAATTGTAGCACCTGACTTAGCCATGACAAAGGCCAAGTCAGTCATTATGGTTGAGCTACCAGTGGTGCAATGTAGACCTACAGGGTTTATGTGTAGGTTGCTGACCTAGGAAGACAGAATTGCTTTGCAGGGATTCTGCAACAGTGATATGGAGGACTTTGGGCAGTCCTTTGTTGATGATCAAGGAGTGGTGTTCAAGGGAGCACTGCCTATGATGCTTGGCCAGAAGGGTATGTTCCACCTGAACAGACCAGGCCAATAAAGACAGAAGAGCAAGATTCTTGCTCTCCACTGGTAAACAAACATGCTGGGACTAGGAATACCCTGTGGTGTGTCAGCAGCAGGCTGATCAAGGAGGGAATGACTCTCTGAGCTGGTCTGGCAACTAGATAAGGAGTGGAGGAGACCTAGGACAGAGGACCTTGTCAAGGTTCTTTGCTATGAGCAGGCTAGCAGGTCTGATGTTCATGGGCTTAGAGCATAGTGGAGTGGGTGGTTCTTAGCATAACAAATCACTTCATTTGTACTGAAGGTTGTTATTATGATGTATCTGAAATTAGTGATGGAACCAACCGAGAAGTGTCTTCATGCCCACAACTGACACCCCAAATTGCACATTTGTTCAAATTGCAATTCTCCTTCTGATTTGTCTTGTTTCTACCTGCCTCTCAATATCCTTTTGATACCTTTTGCTCATGCACTTGCTTAGACATCCACACCTTAAACTTTGCATTCAGATTTGAATGTTTGTCTCTGCATTTTACAAAGCCAGGTTGGAGTGGTATGGTGCAAAGGAGTTCTAGGAGGCAGGATAGGAAGTATGGATATGCAAGCAGGATAAACAGCCTATGAAGGATGGGAAGACATATGTGCAGTCCTTGGAGAGTGTGCCTGGGGAGATGGAGGTAAAGGCATGTCCATATGATCTGTGAGTGGCTTTCTTCTTTGTTTGGTTGTTTTGTGGACAGAGAGAGGGTGCTGATATGGGATACATGTAGGAAAGAGAAGGATGTGGAAGAGTTGATTAGCAAATCATTGCCACAGAGAATGGCAGGACCAGTGTCTGTGGGTGTTGTGTGGTTTGCATTTGGGCATGAATAGTATGTCATGATGCAAGAGCAACTGAGGCTGCAGAAGTAATCCAATAAGTGAAAAAGCTGTAGGGCACATGATGATCAGATAAAGAGACCACAATACCATGGTCAATACAACTCTATCATTGCAGAATGAAAAAGGTCCAAGTGCAGTAACAAATTGTAATGAGTAACATATCCAGAAGTGGATTTTGAAGTATTGGAATCCCCAAACCAATCTGTATCAGAGTAACCATGAAATGACATGTCCATGCCAATATTGTTCCCATCAAACTTCAATTCCATTTTGCTGGTTGTGTTGAAGTACCATAGGACTCTATTGCCCATGACCCAATGGTGTCATTTTGGGTTTGAATTAAAATAACTAAGCACTCCAACTGCATAGGCTATATTTGGTCATGTACCCATCATTACATACATCAAGGATCTGACAACACTAGAGTAGGACACCAGTTTGCCATTGATTTTAGTTTTGAAAACTGTGGTGTTGTCTTTGGGATTGTCAATGATGAGTCTTGAACCTGAGGCCATAGGAGTCCAGGTGGGCTTTGATTCCTCCATGCCACAGCATTCAATTACAGATTTTATATATTGTTCTTGTGAGATGTAGATTGAGTGATTTGGGCAATCACATCTGACTTTGATTCCTAGTATGTATGTCACTGCTCCTAAGTCTTGCATCTTAAATGCTTTGGACAGCTTCTTTTTGACAGAGTTCATAAAGGGGCACAAGTTTGCTGCAAGGATAAAGTTGTTAACATAGACCATGAGGAAGCATATCTTCTTCCCTTCTCTGCAAACATAGAGGCAAGTCTCTGCATTCAGGTGCATGAAGCTGAGGGCATGGAGTTTTTTATCTAATGTCAAGTTCCAGGTTCTCCCTGCCTGCTTAAGCCCATAGAGTGATTGTTTGAGCTTCCAACAGTATCCTTCTGGTATGAGAACACCTTCTGGAGGTGTTATGTATAGTTCTTCCTATAACTCACCATTCAGATAGGCAGTTGCTACATCCATTTGGTTGAGTTTGAGATCATACTTTGCAGCTAGTGTGAGGATGATGAATGGATTCCAGATTTACTACAGGTGCCCAAACCTCCTTATAATCAACTCCTTCCTTCTGAGTGAAACCACAGGCAACTATGTGAACTTTATAATGCTCAATGTTACTGCTTTCATTGTACTTTATGCAGAAGACTGATTTTGACATGATTGGTTTCACCTCCTTGAGCACAGGTATGATTTTGAATACATTGTTGTCAATTAAGCTCTGTAGCTCCTCTTGCAGCACAGTAGTCCATTTTTCCTTGTTTGAACCTGAGAAGGCCTCAGTGGCATTTTGCAGTGCAACATTATTTGGCAATGTGGGATATCCCAGCAAAGTAGATGTTCTTCTCTGACTCAGGCTCCAGTTCACTGTACAATTTGCTTGATTTGCTCATCTGTGAGTCATCTGCATGAGCTTGTATGTCCAGCAAGGTTTGATGCATAGCACCATTTTGAGGACTTTCTGGGTTTCCTTCCATGCATGTGTGCTTTTCTGCTCTCAACTCCTCCCTTTGGTGTTCCTCCAAATCAACTGCCCTTTAGTAATCAGCATTTTTTGTAGTGGCCTTTTGTGTACATGTACTCTTCTCTCTCAACAGGGCTCCCACTGAACCTGCATCATCTGAGGGTGCTTGTGACACATGCTTTCTCTTTTCTCTGGTCATGGGTTCAGGGCTGCCCACCAAGAGGGCATCAGAGGGATTCTTCAAAGGATTTGCTTGTGGGGTTTGTGGAGTTGGAGGCAAAGAATCTTCCATGGAAATTCTAGGTCCTTTGTCAGATGGGCCATTGTCAGAATCATAAGAGTCATTGTTGTCATTGTTCCCTTTTGAAGTTGGATGGAGGAAATTTGGCTCCCACTTCTCAGTGGTGTTTTCTTTGTTTTCAGGGGAGACTAGTGGGGAATCCCTATCTTTGTTAAAGTGTACATGATGACTATGGAATTCTTTACTGGTGTTGACATCAAGGAGTTGATAAGCCTTCTTTCCCTCTGTGTAACTAATAAAGATGGACTTCCTGGATTTTTTGCCAAACTTCCTGGAACATTGGTCCTTGGGTATAAGGGTGTAGCAGGTTGACCCAAATGGCCTGAGCCATGAAATGTCAACTTTTCATTTGAATAATTTAGTGTAAGGGACATCCCCTCTTAGTCTAGCAGCTGGTGTTCTGCCAATTACTGTGGCAGCCATTTGCATTGCATCTGACAAGAAGGTCTTGGGGAGTCTGGAATTTATTAGCATGGCAGTTGCTGTATTGACTAGTGATTGGTTCATACATTTGGCCAATTCATTCTGTTCTGGTGTGTTTGCCACCATAGTCAAGTGTATGATCCCAGTGCTATCCAGTTCCTTTCAAAACTCTTTTGCCACATATTCCCCACCATTATCAGACTAGAAAAATCTCATGAAGTTTTTGGAGAGGTTTAAGGTGCCAACCTCAGCTCCAAAAGACATTTGTACATCCTTCTTGAATTCATGGAACTTTTGGATGGCTTTGTCTTTGTGTTTCATGAAATAGATCCAAGGAAAATGCCCATAGCCATTGATGAATGTAATCCAGTATTGATTTCCATGTTGATCAGCAGGTGTAATGGGTCCTCTGACATTGGAGTGGATGATCTTGAGTGGTTGTGATGCTGAGTGCCCTTTGTGTTTGAAAGGTAGTTTTTTGGCTTTGGCTAAGGCACACAGTTTGCAAAATGTGGCCTTTCCAGTCACTGTGTCCACTTTTTCAATGTGACCATCTCTGACCATCTGTATTAGGCACTCAAGTGATATGTGTCCAAGTCAGTGGTGGAGGGTGTTTATGTCCACTGAAATGTGGGCATGGACTTTTTCTGTGATATTCAAGTGATAGAGGTTGTCTTTGTGAGTGCTGGTGAGTATTGTTTTTTGTCCTTTCATTGTCTTGATTGTGCACATTCCCTTTTTGAAAACAGTGTAATAACCAGCCTTATCAAGCGTTTGGATAGATATCAATGTCAAGTTGAACAATGGCACATAGAGGGCATTTTCTAGCTCCAGTGAATTTGTAGAACCATCTGTTTTGCATTCAAGGACTATGGTTCCAATTCATGTAGCTTCCACAAACAAATTGTCTCCAAAGTGGATTTTTTGGGGTGGACTCAGCTCCTTGAACGAATTACATTTGAACCAATTTTGGTGTGGCATCATGTGGGTGGAGGCACCAGAATCTGCAATTGTGCCAGATGTAGAGGTAGGGTTAATGTTTCCAATGTAAGCCGAAATCCATGTCATTAATGCTTTAGAGACATAGGCAGACTTAGTAGTAGACTAACCTGCTACCCCTCCACTAGATTCATTGTCTGAGCTCTTGGGGTCCAATGAAGAGTTGTGACTTGCATGGTTTGCCTTTTCTTTCTTTTCTTTTTCCATGCTCTCCCCTTTTCTTTCTTATTATCCTTCTTTTTCAATGTTCTACAGTTGGCTGTGTTGTGCATGGAGGAGTTGTGGAACTGGCACCACATGTCCAATGTGTTTTTGAATTTTGATTTTGCATTGGAATCAGCCTTGAAAGCAGCTTTGGAGGATGTACTTTGTTGAGCCATTGCCATGAAGGTTAACCAATTGGATAGTGTGGAGAAGGTGAGTGGTGTCCCAGGGGCAAGCAAATTTAGTACAGTGGCCTTGAATGACTCCCATACATTGTCTTCAGGTAGGGACTGTAGGAGGATGAATGTGAGGAACTTGTGATCGATTTCCTTCTTCATTGTGGTAAGCTTGGCATTGGCGGCTGACAGCGTGGAGATGTGATTACTTAGGGTAGAGGGTGATCCATCCCCTTTTAAGTTTAACATTGAAATAAAGGTATAAAAAGCACTGATGCCAATGTTCATGTTGACATGTATTGTGACTAGTTTATCAAACATGTCCTTTGCATGTACGAGTTCCCCTATCTTGAGGGCAAGTTGATCAGACACATAAGTGATGATGATACTGGCAGATTTTGCATTGTGAACAGCCCAACTGTCTGCATGGCGGCTGGTACCAGTTACATCGGTGAATGATGGTGTCATGGTGGTGGAAGTAATGTCAGTTGAGGTAGCATGGTTGGGACAATGGGAGGTGCAGCAGTAGAGGTTGTTGCTGCAATTTGGGTTGGGGGGAGTGTTTGGATAACGTCCCACACCTTTTCTTGATGGAGCTTCATGGTGATATGAATCTTCCAGATCTGAAAGTTTTCTGAACCTATCAGGGTTGGGCAAGTGGTCATTGTTTCTGAATTTGACATGATGTGTCAAAGCAATGTTGGAGTTGATGATAATTGCATGGAAATCAAGGCTTGGTCTGGATGTAAATGGTAGGATGGGATGTGTATGTCCCTTTTGAGTTCATAATTTTCTTACTCAGTGTTTAGGCAATGGGGCCCATAACTCTTCAGAGTTAGAGTTTGAGTAAGGTAGTAATTTTATCTAAGTCCAAGGAGAACTCAGTATAGTACTTGTAGAGTGAATAAACTTTATATTAAATACCTAAGTCCAAGAAGGAGAACTAAGTATATCAGTAAACAATAAGTACAGTAATCAATGTTATAGTATACACACCTCAGTACAGTACTTACAGAGTGAATGAACTGAGGTGTGATCTAATCAAAAAACTTATTTGAAGTGACTGGTAAGCGAACACATGTGACATAGTAATAAGACGTGTTGAGCATCCATGGGCTTTACTCTTTAACAGTGAAATCCCTCTGAATTTCCTCTCTGGCCATGTGATTGGATATCAATTCCATCTTCCATTCTAGCTATAAGATATCCCAGCATAGTGGTTGAACTTTCATTGCAGAAATCATTGTGCATATGAAAGAAACCACTACCACCATAGCAGGAATCTCAAAACCAGATTTTGACAAAGTCCAGCATATGCACATAATTAAGCAATCACACTGGCATGTTTTGAATAGAACAAAGGCTCACATTCTGCTACTTGGTTATTGATCAGCCATACTAGGATGCCTTTAAGACAGTCTGGTCCTGTTGAGTGTGAACGTGATCATGGGCTTAACCGATTAGTAGGAAAGTTAGAAGAGATGAGAAGAAGGCAAAAACCAAAATAATGGGGTAGAACTCAGACAATGTCCACATAGCCAATGCTTGTGGCTACATGTATCTATCAAGTATTCATGAGAGACGATGGCAAGAGAATGTGATGTGAGTGGTAATTGAAAGGGAATGGAACAATGAGATGATGATCAGACCTAAAGTTAACCTCCTCTCACTTGCCCAATCTTTCTATGATGGATGCAGCCATTATTGGTTCTTATTTGATTCCCACAGCCCTGCATGATATGGCAGGATGCAAACACTCAGTCGTTAACTACACAGTACATTAGCCAATGCTTTGTATTCACTTCTCACAGGACACTAAGAAAAGTCTGAGATTGTGCATTGCCTGGAAACATGCACTGGAGGATCCTGTCAAATTTGTTGCAATGCATAGCCTAACATCTATTACAATCTCAGCATCTGCTACAATGCAGAATTCCACTTGATTACTTAGCTCCACCTGATTACTTGAACAAAATGGAAGTCTTGGGTCAAAACTAGAATGCTCTCTTGGCTGCTGTGCAGCATCAATCACCAGGAGCCCTCACACTTGATTGATGGAGATGCGACACAGAAAACTACAACTTCCTTCTGAATAGACCATACTACCAGTGCTCAAGTTCTAGTGATAGTAATGATTAGTTAAATCTGATGGAACTATGACAGTATTGTGATCACCCCTGTACTCACAATACTATCACAGAGATGCTATCACTTGTAAACATAGTTTGGCTGATGAATATTCATGGAAAGCGGAGATGGAAAACAAATATAAATAGTAAGGTGGCCTTGACAAGAAGCTTGCTACATTTCTCTGCCAACAATTCACTAGACATCTCTCTTTCACACAGAAGCTCAAGTATCATCCTGCACAATGACACCTGAAGAATGGGAATTGATTCAATTAATGGGACAAGATTTCCTGATAAATAGTCTCATGCCCGTGACAATTACATCCTTATGTTATGGTCAATTAAAATCTTTATGGGTTGATTGAAACACCACACTGAATAACAACTGGATACTCCACAGGTATCCTAATTCCAATCCCTGTCTTAGTTGCCTACTCCTCTGCTAGGTAGGAGTTCAAACAAGTTATGTATCTTGATCCTAACAATGTAGACCAGACGTCAGACTCAGTCTTGGAGCTTTCAATTGCAACTTGCAGCTACTTGCTTGAATATTATTATCTTCACAGCATTGAGTGCAGTTCTGATTATGGTTGAAATCTTGGACTATACCATGCTCACAAAGAATAGTACATCCCTGGTGGAGTGTGTGATTGCCATGAATCTTGTGATTGCAAAATTAGATGTAGCAGAGAGCTGCCTTCAGCCCTTCCCTGCGAGTTTATTTTTCTCATCATCTAACAGCCAACTTCTTACTGATCATCTCCTTAGCCAGTCATCAACGATGCATTCATCATATGGCATGCCTGGGTTGTCTTTCAAAGGTGTTGGTGGGCATTGTATTTATCAGCAGGGTCCTGTTTTACCACTCTGGGTTTGCCACCTATCTGAGAAATATTGTATACAAGCTGAGATTATACACAGTCCTTACACTTGTCTGTGTATCACTGTATTCAAATCCGAATGTGTTCCTTGCAGCTTTTGAATCCAACAATGCAACTGCAGTATTTCTGCTGATTGTTGGAACTACTATCTCATCATTGATAACCAACTTGATTGCAAGTTCATTGCATGGACTTTATGGTGTGTTTAAATCAAGCCTTGACCCTCTTAAATTTGCATGGATTTCCTCCCTCCTAGGGGTCACATCAAATTCTTACACAAAAATCATCAAGACCAACAGCACTAGTCATCCAAAGTAAAATGCATTTTATACCTCTTGGTTGACTCAGGAGCAGTATATGCTGTGCTACAAGTAGGTATTGAAAACATCCCTGCCTATGCAAGCATTGTAAACTCTCTTGAATTCTCTCAAATTGTGACAGCCATTTCAACTAGTCCTGATGAAGTTGTTGGAAGTATTATCACCATTGTCTTCAATAGCATCTATCATCCATTTTCAGTATGTGTAATCTTTTCCCTACTTTCTATATGCTGTGAAACTATACAGGTTGTCTATCTGGCATTGACAATCTTCCTCATCCATGGCCCATTTTCAATTGTTGGTGTAAATGAGACTGTGTGCTTAGTTCAAATTTCCTCCCAGAACACTTTATAAGATCATATTAGAATACTTAGGATATTACCATTTGTATGAAATACAAGAAACATCAGTACTCTATAGATAATTCCACATGGACTACTCCAATGATCTTTGCATGCTGATGAGTGTTCTTTAGCATCATAATTTAGATTGCTTGTCATAACAGAAATGTGATCTGGCATCTGGCTATTACATGTTCTTGAACCTTTCAATTCTTTTTCTTGTGCTCCAAACTTTTTTACTGCCTTACATCTCATTTTTAGTGTTATAAAGCCTAGTTCAGTGCACCCTTTTTATCTGGTTGCAGAAAGGCTAATACACCTACTTGTCTCCTGGGCCCTCTAAGTAGAGTCACCAAAACCTCTGACTAGAATGGAATACACAAGTTGTCTCTGAGACCAATGATATCTAAATATTTTGGAAGGACCTTGAGGAAATTCTGAACTAGCTTCTAGAATGGCTTTTGGTAATCTTGTCAAATTCTGGAAAAATATCTGATAACAACAGTTTGTGTGATTTTCAACAAGTATTTCTTGATAAGCTTCAGCTTTGGAGGCTATGGCTCAATTGCACAGCCAGCAAGAGGGGGATCTGAAAGCTATTTAGCATCTACAAGAAGTTCTATAGTGCTAGCTACTCAACTGGCAGAGGGAGATCCAAAGATAACAAGTCTAAGGATATCCTATGCCAGCTTTTGAAAAACCCATGTTAGAGATTCTGAGAAAAACCCTCCTCAACATCTGAAACCATAGTCAAATTCAAAAATGGAAATTCATCATAAACAAGCCAAAGCTACAGCCTCAGAGCATGTGATGAAATTGAACTGATACTGTTGAGTAGTCTTGGGTTGAGAATACTAATGCCTCAAGGATGTGAGGATGGGGATCAGAGATGGGCTCAAAATAAGGAAAATGAGACTGGGGTAAAAAAAATGGGTACTCTCCTGACAGTTTCTAGAAAATTCTAATTAAGAGATTATGAAATGATTTTCCAAAGGTGTACTTGTTTGAAGTCACATGATGTAATGGAGCATTCTAGATAGGCCTCAATTATACAACTAAATGTAATGTAGGGGGATCTTCAATAGAGGTACCCTGAATGTTGTAGGCTGCAACTGGCATGTACTGAGTGACCAGAGCACACATAATGTGGGTGCTGCTTACTAACATGACCCATTCATTAACACCTTTCTTGTATTTCAAGTGATCCTTTAGTTTATATGGTACAGCTTTGGATTTCACATTACTATGTTTTTTCAGAATCATGAAGCATGCATGAAGATATCAAGTGAGGACTTACAAAGGGCATCATCTGTACAAACATTTGTAGAACTAGAAAGGTGGCACTTAGGTCAGGATTCCATCTTGGAGGGCCCATTCATCTGTGTGGACTGCCTTGGCACCAATGGTATGCTCCAACTTCAGCATCTGAGCTGCTTGTGGCACAGGTTCCTCCTGCTGACTGTCCCAATTACTCTGCCATATGTCCCAGAGAATGTCCAATTCTGCTCCCTCAACAGCTAGACCCTCCATGGCTCGGATTACAAACAGTTCAGAGCAGAGGAGCACAATGTTGCTGTTATCCTCCTTCCCTGTGCCATGGTCTGCTCTCTGGGATGGGGCATCTGGTTTCCCCATGCTTCAGCCAGGCTTGTAGTGCAAAGAGAAGTCAAAGTTGACAAGGTGAAGAGACCACCAGGCCTGTTGGCAATTGAGCTTCTTGACTGTCTGGAAGTGTTTGAGATTCTTGTGATCTGTCCAGACCTGAAACTTGGGCCATACACCTTCCAGGAAGTGCTGCCACTCCTTGAATGACTGGATGATGGCCAGCATCTCCTTGTCATGGATCTTCTAGTTCTGCTCCACTGCATTCAGGCTCTTGGAGTAAAAGGCCACCAGATGCCACTTTCCATTCTCCAGAGATTGCTGTGAGAGAACAGCCCCAGTGGCTTGTCACTGAGCATCAATTTTGGCAATCTTGGACTGAGCAGCAGCTGACTATTTTGACATAACACAAGTCACGACACTTAGCATATAGAGCCTAGCCCCAAGGTATGAAACAACATAGCCTTTGCATGAGATTTTAGTGACCACCAGACTTGCTGATTACAAGGAACATCATGAGGAGTCTGGACTTTGGGTCTAGAACAACAAGGCTGAGACCTTTTGTAGTGACAATCACTAGCAACTTCTTGCCAACAACCTGGCTTTCTCCTACTGAGTATGGACATATTGCCAGGTGTGCAATTTCTGACTTATCATTTCTCTTGTCTAGCTTACAAACATACTTAAATGGCATCTACACTTCAGGTATTGACACCCATACTATACCTTTAAACAGTATAAATACTGCCTGTACATAGGCACTTAATCATCAAATCAAGTCCTACCATTAAATCTCACCCTTATCAAATCATGCTACTCTCTCTATCTTTAAGCTTACCAGCTTAAGATTACATTTTGTCTCTATTGCTTACTGTCTCCCTCTCTATCCCTCAACAATGACTTAGTGACAAGCCTTGCCAACCTCATCAACTTTGTGTAGCACCAATTATGGGTGTCCTTAGCATTATTTTCAAATCAGCAAAGCTAGCAGCTGCAGTTAGCAATTAGTTTGCATTCATCCTCCTTTCAGTCTTTCATCATCACCATTCCCCATTCCCTACCAAACACCTCTTACACTGTTTAAGTTCACTTGGTCTTAGCAACACTTTTGCCTTCATTGGTTTTCCTATTTGCTCAGCAACTTCTTGTTACTGCCTAGCAATTTTTAGGCTAGCAATAGCAATTCCTTCCACTTCACACCCAAACCAACATTGGCTCTCATTCTCTGGAATGGTTACTGACTGGCCCTCAATTATTAACTTCCTACTGCCAGCTACCCTATCTAGTGACTAGTGTTATGTCTTCTTAGGTGCTTGCATGGCACTAGGCAGCATAGGAGCACATCAATGAGTCTGGAGTTATAGTGCACTTGAGAGTGTCAAAGGCTGTCTGCTCTGGAGGTCCCCAACTCCACATAACATCCTTTCCTGTGAGGTCAAATAGCAGACAGGCATGGTGCAAGAAGTCCTGGATGAATCTCTGGTGGAAGTTTGCAAAGCCAAGGAACACCTGCACCTCCTTCTTGTTCTTAGGTTGTTGATGAGCTCAGAGATAAGGGGAAGGGGGTAATGGTTCTTCACTGTCATGGCATTGAGAACTCAGTAGTCCTGGGCCAGTTGGAGTGAGCCATCCTTCTTCTTGATGAAGAAGACCAGAGAAGCCATCAGAGACTTGGAAGGGTGGATACAACTGGAGTCCAGGTTTTCTTGCAGGAATGCATTGAGCTCATCCTGCTCCCTGAGCACAAGCAGGTAGATCTTACAGCTAGAGGGTGTGGAATCTGGCAGCAGTTCAATGGCATGGTCCCACCTCTTGCACTCTAGAAGCAAGTCAAATGAGGCTTTGGAGAACACATCCTCAAATGTATGGAGGTAGGGAGGTACCACATCCCAGAACTCTCAGGGCATGGCATTGGCAGCAAATGCCTGGGCCAGCCACTGGGACATGGTCTGGCTAGGCTTGATCTCCACAATGGAGGGTGGCAGGTGTACAGTGGTAGCATAGATCTGATCTCCCACATCTACTGCTTCATCCAGGAACTCTGGCTCATGTTTGCCACCAAACTCCCTTCCACACTCCTCCTTAGGGGCTCTGCCACCACTCCAGTCATCTAGCACAACATGTGTGGATGGCTGCATGTTCTGGCTGCATGTTCTTGAACTCAGGCCCAGTGCTCTGCCCTGTCCTCCACAGCACAGGTGGAGCACTTCCAGGGGCACCTGCTCATGGTTACCTCTCCTTTGGTCTAATCAACCTCAGGGTTGTGCTCACAGAGCCACGTGAAACCAAGGATCATGTTCTGCCTACCCAGGCTAGTGATGGCAAACAAGGTGCACTCTGCATGGTTCTGATAGCAGAGGACCAGGTCAACCACAGAGTTGATGATGCCTGCTTTGTTAGGCATTCTGTCAATATTGTAGACTGGGATGGACTTGGGGAGGAGTTGTGTGGTTAGGCCATGGCATTTGACAAACTCCAAGTCCAGAAACAGTCCTGTTGCTCCTCTATCCAGAAGAGCTGTGACTCTGCAGGTTTGCTGGGTGTCTAAGGCATCAATAACTACCAAGTATGAAGGTAAATTTCTGGTTTCTTTACTAGTAGAGAGCTGCCAAGGCTCAACTAAGAGGTCATTCATCTGCTTATTCAGTTTGTTAACTGATTCAAGCTTGTTGACAGCAAAAAGAGACTGTAAAAATGACTTGGAATGATGAGCAAGCTGATAGACCAATGTAGGAATGATGTTGGCCCTGCTTCTTGCATCTTCAAACTGTCAAGAACAAAAGAAAGAGGCCTGCAAGATGTTTAACCCTTTGTTATCATCATCAAAGTGTTCTGCTACTGAGCAGGCAATAGTTGACTTTCCAGACTCAGCTGGACCAGTTAGCCAGAAGACCTGTGGACTGGTGGGTGAAGAATCCTCTGCCCACTCATATAGCTGCTTGAGTATTCTTACACATGTTCCTTCAATACAGGGTGCACAAACCACAGTAGCATCATTGAGAATAGCATCATATGGTGCTTTCTTAGAGTAGTCCCAATTGTGCAATTTCAGTTGCTAAGGAACAAATTAGCTCAAGATAATCATGAACTTCTCACAAAAACATACAGAAACAAGATCATGCAAAGAACTTATATTCCTGTCAATGTTCAAGTTCATTTGAAGCTAACAGAGGATTCCAATGTCAGCACTGCTCCATTGCAAACTTTATAAGTCACATACAACAAAATTCTCTATCTCTTTGTCAATCTGTTTGAAGATCTTTTGAACTTTGGTATTGTCCTGTTCATTTTCCAAGATCTTTTTCCATATTGATGTCTCAGATATTGCCTTCAGCCCAACAATCTTCTCAAGTGACCTGCATAATATTAGAATTGAAATGTTCTAGGATGAATGCCATGCTCACTGTGCAAATTCCTCAGTTATTGATCTGAACTTTGCATCTTTGTTATCTACTTCCAACAAACCTGAGTTGACAACTTCAAGGCGTCTTGCAGTCTGAGTAAAGAGCTCCTGCAGTGCATTTTGATTGTCAGAAATGGCCTAGATTTGATGTTAACTTGTACAAAGTAAATATAGAAGGTGATGAGGGCATACATTTCCAAGGTCAATGAGAACATTGACAGCAGCAATATGTGTCTTGACAGGGGTGCCTTCCAGTACCTTCTCAACCTTCTTGAGCACCATCTGCATGCCATGCCAAGCTGATTTAGCAAGATGACCTGACAGGAAAAATCATGTTTCACATTTATTGCTCAAAACTGGCTTACTTACCTTGTCCATTATCAGTGGGCGTCAAATTCATCTGAGGGACATCTACTCTGATTCCTCCAGATTCTGTGAAGGCATTAAAGCAGTTGTGTGCTGGATGATATTATTATAGTTACTCAGTTCTTCATGATCTCTCATGCCTACCTGAACATCTGATGTGTGTGCAATGTCAAAACCTTGATAAGGACTTGCTCAGATTTCATTCATGGTTGTGAAGTTCAGATGTGCTTACCATAATCCCTTGCTGGACTTACTACAACAGGAGGTTGGTTGGTCACACTGCTTCCTGACTCAACTGCACAAGACAAATCAGTGAATACAGTTGCATTAGATGCTCTGGCATCTAATACTTGCATCCCATCTGATTCTGTATCATGCACACTGCTGCCTCACAGAGGGGCAGGGGAGCTTCTCCTTCACAACATGACATTTGGATTTCTGAGGATTGGCCATGGTGGTCTGTGAGAGAGCTGTTGCATGGGATGTCAAGTCATCTCAAGCCTCATTGTGATGTTCTATTGTTTGACAAGATTCCATGCAGTTCCACAGTTATGGAAGTGCTGTGGAGATGATGCTTTTATCTGTTGATGCATGAGGCCTGCAAAGTCTCATACCATTGTTGGACTCCTCCTGTTTGATCAATTTCTCTCATTGAAGACTGAATTCCCAAGACATTATTGACACTAGTGATGCTTCTGCCTGCTCAATTCTCTGGTTATTGTGGACCATACTTCTAATCTGGGAGACTGAGTAAAGAAACCAAACTAGTACTGACATGGTAGCCTGATGTGTCTGGTTCTTGTTTCTCATCTGATGCTGTTGCCATGGTCAGGTTACATCTGTTAGAAATCAGACCTAAGAACAAGTATGAGTTTACTCCCTCAGTCCAATGTAAGTGACTATATTTGACTGTACCTAAGAACAAGTATGAGTTTACTCTATGGTGCAGTCAGTAACATGTGGTATTTCTAATGTTGTAATGCAATGTGCCCCTCAGTCACTTACATTGGACTGAGGGGTTCTACTACATCTGTCCAATATATATATGTCCTTGGTAGACAATGCATACATTGTCTACCAAGTGGTAATGAGTGGCACAATGCAAGTGCAGTGGCCCTATGTGATGGGTGGCCAGTGTCTGTGTGATATGTCCAAAGTCCAAAAGTCCAACACTCCTCCTCACCACAGACACTCCTCCTCTTATGGGATCATGGCATTTATCTAAGACCAAGACAGAGGCATAGATGCAGGAATGCCAGAGTGGAAAGGGCCTTTGTAAAGATGTTGGCTGTGTTCTCTTTTGAAGGAACTCATAACAGGCTGATTTCACCAGATTGGACTTGCTCACATAAAAAATGATACTTAATATCCACATGTTTTACTTGTGCATGTAGGAGCAGGTCTTCAGATAATGCAATCATGGAATTGTTATTGCAAAACATGGGTGTTGGTGTGTCAGTTAGGTCATAGCTGATGTCTTTAAGTAGGGCTCAGAGCCAGATACACTCTTGGGTTGAAGGCTGCCATGTATTCAGCTTTGCATGATGAGGCAGCCACCATTCACTGTTTCCTGACTGCCCAGGATATGCTTCCTGATCTAAGGTCACAGGTGTATCCCCCAATGCTGATACGATGTTGTCACACCATTGGGAACATAATAAACACCAGAAGTCAAAACAAACATTTATTAAGGCTGAAAACTGTAAGCCTCCTGGTAAAACAAGTCCCAGCAACATTATCCCTTTAAATACACCAGAAGAAAGACAGAACAGGATAGGACAAGGACTATACTAGACTATACACTCAATAATAGTCCAATCACTGTAATGGGAGGGGAAGCATGGGACTGGCAAAAGCACCTGAGTGGCATCAATTCTGGCAAGATCTGGATCTGATCTAAGACTAACCAGATTGGAATGGAATGAAGGGAAGGGAAAGGAAGATGAATGGAGGAATATGAAATGAATGGAATGAAGGGAAGGGAAAGGGAGATGAATGGAAGAATATGAAATGAATGGGAGGGAACAGATGAATGGAAGAACCTGAATGGGAAAGAACCTGAATGGGGAAGAATATGAAATGAACAAAGGAAGATGAATGGAATGAATGGGAGGGAACAGATGAATGGAAGAATCTGAATGGGAAAGAACCTGAATGGGGAAGAATATGAATGGGAGAAATACAAAGGAGGGAGAGATAAATGGGGCAAATGGAAGCTAAGAATGCAAAGGAGGAATGATGGAACCAGGAACTGGCCTGTGGCACTGAAACAGGCATGCCAAAAGGGGGAATTAGAATAACAGTTATGAATAAGGGGCTGGAAAGTATGGAACCAAAAGTCACATGTAGGGGGTGGTCTGTGCACTGTAGAAAGAGGTATAAATAGCCCAAGTAGAGTAGCAAATAGACAGGCAATTAATAGGCAAAGGCTCGGTGGTTCCCAGGGAGTGAATCACTTAGGCTGGAGTTTGTTGAGACCCCTCTGCATTCAGAATAGAAATATTTTGGAAGTAAACCCCTTCAACTTCAAGCATTCATCAAGACATCAGTGTGGAATTGGAGTAGACTGCCTAAGTCTTCAAGAAAGCCCCAGAACTATCAGTATTACTCTAACCCAGTACTACAATGGCTCCATCAAGTATTGGGGCAGCTTGCCCAGTCAGAGTCAGTGAATCTGGTTAGCTTTACATCATTGTCCTCTCCTAGATGAAGTCTGAGATTGCATGTGCCCTTTAGATAGCAAACCAGACATATGGCTGCATTCCAGTGAGGGGTTGCATAGGAGTTGAGATATTGTGTCAGCTGTTGGACTGCAAATGCAATGTCAGGGTGTGTGGAGATTGCAAGGTATAGAAGACAACCAACGAGCTGTCAGTATGGGGTCCTTTTGAGTGTGTGTTGTTCATCTGGGGGAGTGAGGTTTGGTCAATGCCAAAGTCTGATGTTTGGATCTATAGGTAAGGAAAGGGGTGTTGCACTTTTCTGACCAAATTGATATATAATCTTGTCAATGAGAGCTGTCTGTGAAAGCCTGACCAATTGGTTCTGATCCCAGTCTACCATGATGCCAACTATGAAATGAGGGAAGCCAAGGTCTGAGATGGTCCATACTGTCCACATCTAATTCTTGAAGCATTTTTCCTCTGCTTTGCTTGCAATAGAAAGGAAATTGTCTATATGAAGAGCTGCAATTATAGAGCCTTGATCAGTGACATGATGGGAAATGCAGGATTTGCATGCCAGATGTTTGAATCTCCATGCTGCCATATTACTATTCATGGCTTCATTCCACATCCTACCAGCTTGTTTCATACTGTATAAGCCCCATACCAGCATCCAGACCCAGCCCTCCTTCCCTTGCTCCTCAAATCTTTCTGGTTGTTTCATGTATTGTGTTTTGTCTTGGAGGAGGATTCCATACAAAAATGCTGTTTTCATGTCTATTTGAGTGGTGTCCCAGCCCCTCACAGCAGCCAAGTGAAGTAGTATACACCATGATTCCATGTGTGCAGTTGGTGAGGTCATTTTGGTATAATTGCATCTGTAGACTTGCTCATATCCTCTGAATACTAGCCTGACTTTGAATTGGACAGCATTCTTATGTTTGTTGCATTTGATTCTGAACACAGGATGCCCTGTCCTCACCTTCTGTCCAGTGGGTACTGCTGATCAGGGAACAAGCTTGTAGACTCCCATATCCTGGAAAGATTTGAGCTCATCTTGGTAGGCTGCTTTCCATTGGTCCCCATCCTCTGATGCTTTGGCCTCTGTCCATGATCATGGTTTGTCACTGATGTCAGGCATTAAGGCAAGCGATCATCATGGATTGCAGCAAGCAAGTGCTCAATGTCTTCTTGGTATGCAATATTGGCAAGGTCAGGCACTTTTTGATCCTGATTGTGGTCCTCAGTGCCTTGATTGGCAGCCCCAAATCTAGATCTGGTGCTCTATTTGTCTTACACCTTGCTTTAACTCTCTCACCTGCAGCAATTGACTCTTGTACCACCTTTGTGTTTGTGACAACAGGGGTTCTCAGGACTAGCTTTTTCAGTGGGCACGGGTATGCAAGTAGACCAGTAAGGGAGAGGGTGAGTGATTGTCTAATTGTTTGATGGGCTCTTGGGAGATCTGAGGCATTCCTCCTGATTGAATAACAGAATCATTGTCCATGTTTATGAGGCCTACTTGTATGGGGATGGTGTCATTGATCGATCAAGAGTTATTGGAAGTGGAAGCTGGAAGATTGGAGGCCTCTTCATAGCTTTCACAGAACTTAACATGGTACGTATCATATATCTTTCCAGTTGTCCTGTTGTAGCACCTGTATGTCTTTGAATTTCTCCTGTACCCAACTAAGATGCATTCAATTGAGCATGCATATATCTTCAGATTATGCTCAGCAAGGATCAAGACAAATGCTTTGCATCCTATTTCTTGCAAGTAGGAATACTTAGGCCATCATCCTGTCCAGGCTTTATGAGGGGTGACTCCTCTGAGGGATTTAGTGAGTGTCCATGTATGAAGGTGGGAGGCAGTCATCTAGAATTTGTCCCACAGATGTGGAGGACACTCTGCAACTATCCTCATGGCTTGTGCTTTGCCCATTAGGGTGCAATATAGGCATTCAATGCACCCAATGTGTGCTGAAGTGTATGGTGCACTAAATTGCTGTCTAGAGCCTTGAAACAGGAGCCAAGATTTCATTTGATGCCCCACAATGATGAGTCCCAGTTGTTGCTAAGCACCATTTTGGCATTTTGGACTTAGCAGCAGCTGACTATTTGGCACAAGTCACAACACTCAGCATGCAGGGCTTAGCCCAAGGTCTGGACTGAGGTAGCCTTAGCACAGGACTTTAGCACATGGAGCCTAGAACTTGGGCTTAGATCAGCAAGGCCTAGACCCTTCCTAGCAACTTTAGCGATCCTAGTGACTCTGGCAACAAAACAACATTGTCTCACTATATATGGATATATTGCCAGACGCATACCTTTTTGCTATCATTCCCTTTGTCAAGCTGACCAACATACTTAAATGGCATCTACATGTCAGAGACTTTGCTTATGGTTTTTTTTACTTAGTTACAGACTGATGCCTTGTACGGACCATAAACATGTTGACAGACACCATTGCTAGTGGTGACTATTTGCTTACTTTCCCATACTATACTTTGAAACCATATAAATACTGCCTGTACATAGACACTAGGAAGCAGGAGAATCGACTTGAATAGATCCCCCCTCAAGCTGTACAGTCTAAGCTTACCAGCTTGGGATTTCACTTTGCTTCTCTCATCACTCTATTCCTTCCTCGCCGTTGACTTTGACTTTGCAACAAGTCTTATCAACTTTGATCTCAACTTAGTGTGGTACCAACTGCAGGTGCCCTTTTTGTGTTATTTTGACTTAGCAATGTTAGCGACTGCAGCTAGCAACTAGTTTATGTTCATCCCCTTGATTAAGTGTCTCTATTACTGTCTTCCTTTTTTTTTACCTTACTCCCTAACTCTACCACCACCATTAAGAGTTCACTTTGTCTTAGTGACACTTCTTGTCTTCACCTACTCCCTTTTCTGTCACTAGCAACTTAGGCTAGCAATAGCAATCCTTTCAACTTCACCTTACAACACAACTATTGCTCTTGTTCTCTGGGATGGTTACTGACTTGCCCTTTACTATTAACTTCCTACTGCCAGCTACCCTATCTAGTGATTAGTGCTAGGTTCTCTTTTTAGGTGTTCTGCATGGCATTAGGCAGCATAGGAGCACATCAAATGAGCTCACCATCATGACCTGTCCTATACATGCCAAGTTTTTTGTGTACCTCATTCTCATGGGCCATCTGCCATGCTTTAAGTGTGTGAGTGCCTCTGCCTTACTTTTGAGAAGTATTGACTAATGTTTGTTTGTATAGTCATTGACAATGTTCATAATATATTTATGGCCACTGTGAGATACAACTGCCTGAGGCCCTGCTAAGTCAACCCAAACAATCTCCAATTTGCACATTGCCCTTTGTCCATCTTCCTGCAGCTTAGGGACCATGTTTCTCATCTGTTTGCCAGGAATGCATGAGTCACACTTCAGTGGTTTCAAGGAGAAGACAGCAGGCATACCTGGGACTATTCCAGCTTTTGCCATGTCAAGGACAGTTTGGTAATTGGCATGTTTGAGATGACAATGCTAAGTTTCCAAGCTGGAGACATGTTGAGCAGTGAGCATGTGGGAATGGTGAATGGTTGTTATAGGACTGAGGTTTAGGCAGTATAGGCACTGACCTGGAATAAGGGGTCCTTGTGCCACAGTTGCATGCATGAGTCAATCAATGATTTTTACAGAGGTGTTATCAAATGTGGAGTCAAGTTTAGAGCATGAAGTAAGAGAGCTGATGGAGATAAGTCAGACAGTGGCATTGGGGATATAAAGGGCATCTTGTAAGGTAATGTTGGCACCTTTTGCCACATGTAGCCAAATATTGCCAATACCTATAGCTACAATGCTGGAACCTCCAAGTCTCTTTACATTTCAAGGCAGAATTGGCCTCAAGGAAGTAAAGTCACTTCAGGATGAGGGAGATATGGACTGTCTGCCAGAGTCTATGAGGAAGGGACTGGATTCTAAAGATGTGATCAGAGTGCATTCAGACTGTGTCATTGAGAGACATTGACTGCCATTACCTTCTCAGTGATTTGTTTTGAGTAGGTGTCCCAGGTCATGGTTGCATATGACTCCTCCATTGCCATGAATCCAATGTGTTCCCAGTGCTCTGTGCTTTGATCAGGATGGTGGTCCAAAGGAGTGGCATTGGCTATGCCAGCAAAGGTGGCAGGTTCTGGAGTGGGAAGTTGGCCAAGTTGGGTAGAATCAACATACCACAACTTCCCATCTAATCCAGTTACAGCAACAAAAGACTTTGCTGCAGTGCCATTAGGTAAGCTGTTAGATTTTCCTTGAGCTGCTTTCTTTGCCTCTGTGCCCCAGTTATCAATTTCCCAGCCATGCCCCCACCTTTTGTACACAGAAGGCTTTTGTGTGTCCATGGCAGGGCCTTTTAAGTGAGAAGCAGTTCTTACAACAGATTGCTCCAGGGCCATGATTATGTCCAGGTAGATCTGTTGGTCATCCTCTCCTCTTGCGCTGAAGGCTGTTGCATGGCTAGACTTAGCTTTTGCATTAAGTATATTCTGGGCATTTCCCATGAGGACATGGATGTCAGTGGGGTTGCATGAGGAACTCTGCATGCTCTTGCTGATGAGAGTGGACATGGAACTCTGTAGAGATTTGAATGCTGGGTTATTCAAGCTGTTAAGCAATGTGATGCACATGAAGAGGTTCCTATCAATGGTACCAATGTCAAAAGCTCACTTCATAATATCTGTGATGTGGCCAGCTGTAATGGGCTGAGGCTCACTGGTGGAACAGTATGTTGACAGCACCTCCTGTAAGAGGGTGATTTGTTTGATGGGTCCTTCCCATTGCACTTGTGTCTTAAGGTCAGCAAAACACCTGGCTGCACTCTGGTCTGTAACAAGATCACAATGCAGCATCATCCCAGGCAGATTTAATGAAGGTGATGGCAAGCCTATTGTTTAGGCCCCAGTTAGCATATGCACCAGGTTTGGTGCTGGGGTCAGAGTAAGGGGGATGATATTGAAGACATGGGTAGATCCCATTGAGGATGAGTGCATCTTTGAGCTTCTCCATCCACTGGATGAAGTTCCCATCAGCTTGAGCATATTTGGGACCTTCCCACCTGGTGTATGATGCATTTGGAAACAGAGGGATTGGAAGCATCCAAGAATAAGGTTAAGGAGGGTGATATGGGAGCCATCGCACACAGAGATGTGAGAACAAGAGATGAGAGGAGGCAGAGACAATAGACAAAGAGATAAGGTATATAATGTGACATGTGATAAGATTGGACTGTCCCTCATCAAAGGAAAGTTCTTTCAAAGGTCTGGTGTTGAGTGCTTCTATAAAGCAGTTGACAATATACCCATAACCTGTTAGAAATCAGACCTAAGAACAAGTATGAGTTTACTCCCTCAGTCCAATGTAAGTGACTATATTTGACTGTACCTAAGAACAAGTATGAGTTTACTCTATGGTGCAGTCAGTAACATGTGGTATTTATAATGTTGTAATGCAATGTGCTCCTCAGTCAATGTAATTGACTGAGGGGTTCTACTACATCTGTCCAATATATATATGTCCTTGGTAGACAATGCATACATTGTCTACCAAGTGGTAATGAGTGGCACAATGCAAGTGCAGTGGCCCTATGTGATGGGTGGCCAGTGTCTGTGTGATATGTCCAAAGTCCAAAAGTCCAACAACATCAATGCAGCTGAAATCTGATCTAGAATGACTTTGTCACAGTAGTATTGGCAACTCACCCAATCATTCCAGCTTCTGCACAGCACCATATATCCATGCAGTGACAAGATGGATAGACAGTTTGGAATGGGTTCAACTGATCTTTTGTGGATTACAGCTACAACATTGTCCGCTGTTGAAATCCATCCAAATCTTAGCTATGAGCTCTGTAGTATGAAGTAAGTCTAGAGTCCTCAGTCTCAGAAGAAGAACTCTTTTATTAACCTGTAGTACAAAGTAAGTCTAGAGTCTACAGGTTGTATAAGTAATCAAGAAACAATTGTATAAGTGATTTATGTACCCTCAGTCTCGGAAGAAGAACTGAGGGTATAACTACTGGGAAGTAACTATAAGCCAATTCCACAGAGCAGTGGCTGAGCAAACTGTATAGTCACAATTGACAATGATCATGCCAAAAGAAGTAAAAGAAGAAAATAAATATAAGAAAAACTTGGGTGCCTGGAAAGAGACCGGGGCACCACCACCACAGCTGGGAGTTCTCTCAACACTCCTCCAGACTCACAGCTGCAGTCAAAGACCCAACAACCCTACCGGGTATAAATGAGTGATGTGAGGAAGAGGTTTTGTGAAGAGGTCAGCAGGGTTCTCCATCGATGAAATGTGTGTAACTGAGACGTCACCCTGTTTAATGTGCTCCCTAATATAATGGTGGTGGATGTCAATGTGTTTGGCTTGGAAGTGCCCTTTCATGTACTGTGCTAAAGACAGTGCAGGTGAGTTGTTGACGTGAAGGGGAGTAGGTAAGGTCTGAGGTAAATCAACCTCCATGAGCCAGTTAAACATCCACATGGCCTGCTGGGTGCCACACATCAGAGCCATGTACTCAGCTTCCATAGTTGACAGGGCAACAGTAGGCTGTTGTTTCAAGCTCCATGAGACAGCTCCCCCAGCCATTATGAACACATAGCTGCCAGTTGAATGGTGAGTATCAAGATCCCTCCATAATCTGCATCAACATAGCCAATAGGTTTAAGGTTGGCTTCTTGATGATAGGTGATATAGCAATCAAGGGTCCCATTTACATACTGCATCACATGGGCCAAAGCCTTCCAGTGAGCAGGTCCAGGGTTTCCTTGAAACTGTGTGAGGAGGCCAATGGCATACAATAGGTCAGGCCTGGTGGCTGCCTGTGCCCACATCAAAGATCCCAGTGCCTCAGGGAATGGTTTGTCCTGCATGAATGTGCATTCATTGTCTGTCTGAGGGGATTGGGACTCAATCAGGACAAGCCTGGTGGAGAGAGGCATGCTCCAGGAGTTAGAGGTTCTAAAGCCAAAACAATCTAACATCCTTTCCAAGTAAGACCATTGAAACAGGTGTATGTCTCCAGATGTGGGGTCCCTATTGAAACAAACTCCCAGAATGTACTTGAGCTCTCCCATATCTTTTATTTTGAACTTGGACCCTAACTTGGATTTTGCAACCTCTAACCCTGTTATTGATGTTGAGGCTCCAAGGACATTGTTGTTGTGGTTGTCGGTGATTTTGTATGTTCTCCACCTATGTGTTTGTACCAGATGCAACTGTCAGCTCATGAAGCTAGGTATCCCAATTTATCATACTCCTTGTTGAGGAGATGCCACTAATTATGGCCTCCTGCACCGCTACCAGTGCCCCCTCCCTCTGCCCACCCTGTGGAGGTCCCACCTTCCCCACAGGTCACCCTGCACCCTCCTCCCCTGACACCCTGGCCTTCTGTGCCTTGCCCAGTTGCCCCCGCACCCAACCCTCATCCCACCCCTGCTCTGCAGCAATGCACACTGCCCGCTACTCCAACAAAATCAAGCACTTCTCGTGCCTTGCATGGCATGGAAGGCACACAGAGGTGTCATGTTGCAAGCCCATGGAGGGCCCCTCAAATTTGCACAGCTTGCCCCGCCAAGCACAAAGGGTACACTATAACCAAACAGTCAGTAAACACAACCAAAAGGGCTTGAAAACTACTGGGGCTTGGTTCAAACACCACTCCAGTGTTGGGGGGCCCCAAGCCTGTGCCACCTTGTCCACATTAGAAAACCATGGAGCTGAGTGATTGGAGGAGGACATGAAGAAATTTTTGGGGGAACTCTAGGGTATGTCCAAGTCTTTTAATTGATTGGGAAGAACCCCCTGACAAAGTGGCAACCACGCTTCAACTTTGCCTCCCATGCTGCCATCATTTGCTGTGGATTGATCAATATTACTTGGCTTCAACTCCCATGCCCCTGCCAATCCCTGACCTGCACCCCACATCTCGAGGGTCTTGATGTTAAAAGGGGGGGTGATGTCACAACCTGTTCCCTGGACCCCCACACATCGCCCAACAACCTCCCGCCCCTCCAGAACCTCTCCCAACGCCTTGCTGAACTTCCACAGTGCTCTGCACCTACTCCAGCTAACTCCAACGCATCCTCAGCTAACTCCAATGGCCTCCTGGCCAACTCCAACGTCTTTCCCACAGTCAGTGATGCTTTTCCTAGATCTCCTGAGTCCCTGGGACCATTCCCCCACCATGCCTGACCCTGTTACACATCATCAACTCAACACCCTGGTTCCTCTGACTTACTTTGGAGTATTGTGACGACCTTGGAACAGCCCACATCACCAATTGATCCCATCAACATATCAACGCAGCCCACCCTCTGATTGTAACTGACACCCGTTGACTCCATTGAGCTCTACCAAGCCCTGCCGTCACAGCCAATGTTCCCTGGAGCTCTCCAGTAGTCAGTATATAAGATGTAGAGTAGCTCTTTGTACTCTAGTCTTGATATTGCTTAATGTTACCTATGGTCTGATTGTTTCTCTCTCGTGTTTTGTGTTCCATGTCTCATTTTCTTACTCTCAGTCTCCTGGTCTTGTCTCATCTCTATTCTGTTATTGTTTTCATTATCATTTCATATCTCCACCTAAATCTATTCTCATTCTTGTCTCCATCTCGTCTTGACTCCATCTCATCTTGTTTGATCCATCCCATCCATCATGTTCCTATCTTTCCCAACCTTAATGCCTTCACAAATGCCACAATTACAATTACAAATCCCAGACACTCTTTAACCAATTCCAGACCTTGCTACATGCTTGGCTCTGAACTCTATCAACCTCTGTTGATCCCCTATCAAACTCTGGCTCTGCTTCCATCACTTGTGTAGCCTCCACCTCCTCCACACCTGCAATACTCGCATATGGACTTGTGCCTAAACCCCGCCAAGCCTGTCTCCCTTGCCTGCAGCTCATCCCCTTTTCCTCTGGACCTCCCTGGACTTGCTCAGATCAATCTCCACCAATTATCCTCACAAGTCCCCAGTGTTTGGGACACCTCCAAATGCCCAGTTGTCAGTGCAGGGAATCACATCCGCCTAGTAAGGACTTGCCCAGTGTAGCTGAGCCCCCATGGTTAGCAGAACCTGACAATATCACCCTGAGTATCAACTTCTCCAACCTGGGTTCTGGGTCTGTATCACCATACCTCCAGCCCATTCACAAGATCATATTGAGCTTAAAGAGCAGAAGCACATATGCACAGCACCCCCACTTGAGCTTGTACCTTGCACCTGGAGCAGTTGGCATGGGTGCAGGTAGGGAAACAGCCCAGCAAGCCGTGAGCATCTTGAGCCCTTCTGCTTTCCTCTCAAACTTCAACTCAGTTCAGAAATAGCATGGGTGCAAAAGAACATGAGATCTTTAGAGTAGTGAGGGATGGTACCTCATTGGTGAATCCTGATTCTGGGGGAGTGGGTGAGTAGAAGGGGAACACTGAGAGTACCTAGTGTGCATAGGGAGGAGGGATGGGTTGTCAAAGAGGTGCATGAGAGTAGAGGAGATCCCACTGACATTATTCTGGCAAATGAGCCAGTAAGGGTGTTGTCATGACCCATTCCCTGAAGCCCTGTACACTGCCCAACAAACCCCCGCTCCCCTGGAACCCCCCAACACTTCATCAAACTTCCCCAGCACTCCACGCCTACTCTGGCTAACTCCGGCACCTTCTCGGCTAACTCTGACGGCCTCCTGGCCAACTCTAACATCTTCCCCGCAGCTGCCGGTGCTTCCCCTGGACTTCCTGCGCCCCTGGGACCACTCCCCTGCTGTGCCTGACCCCATTACACATCATCAACTCGACACCCTGGCTTCCCCGACTTACCCTGGAGTATCACAACAGCCTTGGAATGGACTGTGTCACAATTGATCCCATCAACATATCAACGTGGCCTGCCCTCTGATTGTAACTGACACCTGTTGACTCTGTCAAGCTCCACCAAGCCCTGCCACCATGACGTCCCCGGAGCTCTTCAGTAGTCAGTATATAAGACATAGAGTAGCTCCTTGTACTCTAGTCTTGTGATTATCTATCTACCTACCTTTCTGATGTGTTTCTGATTGTTTCTTCTTGTGTTTTGTGTCCCATGTCTCATTTTCCCTACTCTCAGTCTCCTGGTCTTATCTTGTTTCTGTTCTGTTATCCTTTTGTTATCGTTCCGTGTCTCTGCCTGAATCTATTCTCATTCTCATCTCGTCTTCATCTTGTTTTGTTTGACTCCATATTGCTCCGTTTGATTCTGTCTATTGTGTTCAAGTCCTCTTGATCATAACATACTCACAAACTCCACAATTACAATTACGAACCTCCAATGCTCGTTACCACCCCTGGACCCTACTATACACTTGGCTCCGAACCCTATCAATCCCTGTTGATCCCCCATCAGAACTCTGGCTCTGCTCCTGTCATCCGTGTAGCCTCTGCCTCCTTCACACCTGCAATACTCACACACGGATTTATGCCTGAACCCTGCCAAGTCCGTCCCCCTCCCCTCTGGACCTCCCCAGACTTGCTCGGATCAATCTCCCCTGGCTATCCTCACAAGTCCCCAGTGCTTGGAACAACCCCAAGTGCTTGGTTGTCAGTGCAGGTAATCACGTTCGCCTAGTAAGGACTCGCCTAGTGTAGCTGAGCCCCTGTGGTCAGCAGAACCTGACAGTATGTGCCAGAGCATCAAATAGGCAGTGCCGGAGCAGCTCAGCTTGGGGCATATGCAATGAGTCACTTAGCATGAGTGAGCAACATGGGCACATATAGCATACAGCCCGAGTATGAGCTCCTCTAGCCTATATCACCATACCTCCAGCCCATTTGCAAACCCATATTGAGCTTGAAGGGCAGTAGCACATATACACAGGGCAACAGTCCAGCAAGCTGTGAGTGTCTTCAGCTACAGTACCTCTTCCACTTCCCTCTCCAACTTCAACTCAGTTTATGGAATAGCATGGAGCATGGGTGTGATCCTGAAAGAATGCAAAGTGTTTGGAAGTAGTGTGTGAAGTGGTATTTCATTGGTGAAAATTAAATTTTGAGGGGGTGAGCATGAATGGTGGTGTGATGGACATGAGTGGGAGTGGGGTGGCTAGAACAGGAGTGCAGAGAGTATCTAGTGTACATAGGAGTGTCTACAAATAGATTGAACAGAGCCAAACTTGAAGTAATTCTGAAGATAGGTCAAAGTTCTGATGGTGGAGGTAAGTCAGTAATAAAAAGTACAGTGAGCCTGATCATCAAAATTGCATAACATGGAACATGAACATGATAGGATAGGATGATGTGAGATGTGACATATATGCACAAGTACTAGACATGTTTGGCTTTGATTTCAACATATGCTTGGTTAATTTGTGACTGGTTATGAAGAATGACTGGGAATTTGTAGACCAGTGAGGAAGAATTGAATGAAGTGAGAAAAGGCTTAAGTTGCAACATGATGTTGTGGAAAAGAAATATAATGAATTCTTGAGTTCTAAGACAGTTCTTGAGCTTTGGTTTTACTTCCCAAGAGCAAGAGGGGCTGAAAATCAAGCCAGAGCTGTGAAGTCCTAAAGAGCTGGAGGTTTGAAAGGGGCTAGGTGAGGATGGGCCATGTGAAGGAGTGAGGAGAGATGCAGAATCCTAATGGGGTTATTTCCCATGTAGAGTTTGTATGCATTGTTGCACCACTGACTGAGGAGCTGAATCTTGTAGTCAGAGTATTTAGCAGAATCTTGTAGTCAGAGTATTCAGTGGAATCTTGTAGTCAGAGTATTCTGTGGCCATGGCAGTGGAGCAGTGCTGTGTCTGAAGCTGTGACCTGTGTAGGGTGCTAGCTCAATCCCTGGAAGCATGAGTGCTTTTTGGATCTCTTGGATGAAGTGTGTGTATGACAGAGCTCTTCCATCTAGCTGCTCAAACAGGGGCACACTGCCTTTACACAGGAGCTCAAAGAACAGGGCCTTGAGTGCTGTGATGGAGCAAGTGGGACATTTGGGTGCTGCTGCTGCTGTGATTGTGACTCCCTTTCTGAATTGAGGGTGAGCCAGACATGCATGG
This sequence comes from Termitomyces sp. T153, assembly GCA_018296165.2. NCBI lineage: Eukaryota > Fungi > Basidiomycota > Agaricomycetes > Agaricales > Lyophyllaceae > Termitomyces > Termitomyces sp. T153. The sequence continues at coordinate 35,591 of JACKQL020000158.1, forward strand.
CAGACTTGAAACCAGGAAGAAATTGGACTGTGCTGTAGGAGAGATTGAGGTTTGCATTGAACTTCCTGCCTTTCCCTGGTAAATTCTCTACTGTGGAGAAGGCTTGAGTATGTGAGGCAACACATGGCATAAATGGTCATGTGTCCTGGCACAATGCCTGGGCAAAGCTGGGTGAGCAGGGTGGTGAGGACTGGGAGGGTGATGGGGTGTACTGGCCAGCAGTTGCATTCACCATGGAAACATGACAACCATTCTACCAGGAGGGACTTGAGCATGGTGAAAGGCAAGTCTGCATCAGTGTGGAGGAAGCATACCAAGGCCAGGTATGCTTTGATGGTCTTGGGTTGAACTTGGAGGTCAAGGCTTGCAACCCCATCAAAATCAACGACATCCCACCCCTCACACTACCCCCAAACGCCTCGCGCTCTTTCGCAATCGCACTCGCAGTCTTTGTTCCCGACATTGAGTTCGAGAGGGCCGTCCCATGACTCGATACACTCGCGGCTCGCTGTGCAGCAGCCCCTGCCCCAGCAGAGACGGGGTAGGCACTCAAGTTGGGGTACGCACCAACGTTCTGTGCGTACGCGCTTCCGGCCTCCGAGCTTGACACGGGGCTTGCAAACGGATTGGGGAAATACGCGGATCCAGACCCCGATCCAGACCCTGGGTCGGAGGGGTTCATACTCGGCGTGTACGATCCATGCCCGTACCCGTTGCCGTTGCCGTTGCCGTTGCCGTGGCCATGCTGACTCTGGCTCATAGCATACGCAGCGCCGACGCCCGCTGCACCCGCACCCGCACCCAGATCCGCAGTCCTCATCTCCTGCCTCCGTTCGTGCTCCGGCACATATTGGAACGGCATAACGACGCCACCGACGCCTGTTCCCAGACGTCCGCCCATGCCGTCGTCGCCGTCGTCGGGGAGAGAGATGCGAGGTGCGGTGGGAACGACGTGTGCAGGGTCAAAGTTTCCGTCGAAGAGGTATTTTTCACTGTTGCGCCGGTGTCGACGGATTAGGAAAATGGTTAGAAGCGTGAGGATGACGAGGCCGACTACACCTGTGAGTTATGTAAGTAGGAGAAGGATCAAACTTAGTGTAGAATGGAGACACGGACCTCCGACGACGCCGCCTACGATTGCACCGATGTTGGTGGAAGAATTATGTTGAGAGGGGGGGCTGGTTATTACAGCGCCTGGAATGATACTGGTTTGAACGATGATACTCGTGAATACTTGGCCATTAGACGTTAGACTATGTTCCAAAATATCCGCATCAGATGTCGTAAGTGATAGATAGGAGAAAGGTACGTACACGGCTGTACTTGAAGTAAGAGAAGTTGATGGAGGTGCGGATGTTAGGTCCGGGGTGGACGAGGGTGGTGCGGAAGTGGTTGTAGAAGGGCTGTTAGATGTTTGAGGGGCCGAGGAGGCGGGCGTAGAAGGATTTGGGGATTCGCTGGTGGGAGAAGAAGACAGAGAGCTGGTTGAAGAGGTTTCACTAGATGAAGAGGATGAACTCGAGCTTGTGGTCGTAGTTGAAGTGAGTGTCGTCAAGTTGCTCGTACTCGAAGGAGGAGCAACGCTGGACGTTGTTGTTTCTGTAGAAGTGACAATAGAGTCAGAAGTCTGAATGTGCGAGACTGTTGAGAGAGAGGACAGAACGAGAGAAGAAGAAGAAGACAAAGACGACATTAGAATTGAAAAAGAGCACCTTGATGGGACGAGGCCGGCAGAGTAGCAGCGGCAGACTGAGACGAACTCATCTGTCGGTATCAAAATGCAAGACAGTGACAAGAGACAGGATCAATGGTGCCGTCACTGGTGAGAACAAGCAGCGAAGAAGCAATGCTTTCCAGAAGAATCAGATCGTGCACACCGCGAGGCCACGCCACTTCTCGTCACCTTCTTACATCCTACTTATCGCCTCCGATCACTACGGCATGCAATGCCCACGTCGCAGTCCAAAGATAAAAGACAAAACGTGAAGCAGAAAAGGAGAAACTCACGGCTGGGGGTAGCAGCAGACATCGCTTCCGAGGAAGGTATAATATAATGGTGGTTGTCCGATTAGCGTAGCCCGCTATATCAATCCGATCTCCTCAAAAGAAAGTCCAAAGTCCCATGAACAGGTGGCTGTGCTGGACGTATGTAATCAAATCTGATCTTAGTGGCGCCACTTTTGTTTGTTTTTTTTTTCTCGATCCGAGCGCTCCGGGTGATCTCGACGAAAGAGCCAATCACACAATCGACTCATGCGTGTGCGATCTTTTCTTCTTCCAACCAAACTTTTCCTCTTCCGTGAAATTTTCTCCACCCCCTGAAGTTTTTCCTCCGAAGACCGACTGCCAATTTCTATTTGTAGCACGACGCGGCCCGCACTGTGCGCAGCCATGGCTCACCGATTTGGAAGTAAACTCATGTATTCACCTGGCGCCTTGCTTGATCGTGACGTGGGTTCAGACAAACGCATATAGTGATATCCGACATCACGCCGGCCGCGTAATTACCGCGGGTACGGTGCGCGTCCTGTACCAGCCAGGATTTGAACTCTTGCGTTCAAACCCGTGTCAACTACCATCAGTCACCCGGTCCATTTCGGGTTATTATTGACTATATTACAATGTAATACCTGAACGCTGAGCGTTTTCATCTTTTTCCTCACTTTAATTGGTCTTTCTGAGCAGTCTTTCGTATCCATGTTACTTACCTCAATTTCTCGGAATAAATTGATATCTACCCGACAATCTGATATGATGCATCCAGTGTTCCGCGTTTGAAATTGCAGGTGACACTGACACGTCACATTCCGCATTCTGCTGCCCCCATTTCTGTCAGAGTTTCGCCAGTGGGCGACAGCGAGCATTGAGATACAACATGCAGCCATAGATTCCCACCTGTGCCCAGCTCAGCATTCTCAGCTCATCAGCGCTGCGTCCTGGAGTCTCCGCTGCGTCACATGAATTCTGTGAAGGTTGAACTCTCTGTATTTACAGATTCGGTGGAATAGTGCCGGTGCATTTGTTGGCAAAGCCACCAACTGCTGGCCTGACGAGGATTCAAGTCTTATGTTTGAATCATTTCTTGCGGCGCCACTTCTTGACACATTGACCCTATACACTGAGCGCAAATTCAGTGGGAGTGATACAGCTGGACACAGTGTCGACGTTGTTGGTGTTGCGCTAGATGCCTATGCTCATCACACTCTCGTTGACACTGATGGGGACATGTTGTTGACAGACCTTCAAGGTAGGATCATTTGTATACTGTTGCATGTTCTTTTCTAACGTCTAATGTAGGTATCATTGGCCCTGATCAGTCTGTCATTCTATTTGATCCTCAGGCCCACTCGTATGTGTTTGTCTTCTACTCATTTGAGTTTGTGTTATTAAGCGCATGTATTGAATCTTTAGTCGAAGCAAAGATACAGGATTCTGGGACCAAGGTTCTGAAGGCATTGAAGCATGGGAGAAGGCACACAAGTGCAACGAAATGTGCAAACAATTGAAATTGAAGGGTGTAGAAGTTTCCCAGAGGCCCCTTTGTCACGGTTTCACACCTCCCCATGAAGATTGACTAGTATACTAAAGTTATAGATCTAGTGCATCTAGCTACGTATAGATCTACACAAGAATTGAATGATATTTGAAGTTCATATGTCTATTTACATCAGAGGCAGCATTGCCAAAAAAATAGACCAAACATTGAGAAATGTAATCTCCCTTATACCTAGAGAATCAAACACTGCCTGTGCTTGTGCGCTATACTCAGGAGTACAAAATGCAAGGACATCCTCTCCATCTTGAATGGCCTCAATCAATCCTGGCAAGATGGAAGTATCAACCTCCTGCAAGCAGTTTGCTCCGCCATATTTCTCTGGGAGAACAATTGCAACATTAGGTGCAATGCCAGAGGGATTCTTCTTGTTGGAGTCTTTTCTGACGACATGATTATTGAACCAATCTCTGAGTTTATCGAGTTCTGCCTGGATGAGTGGTGGCCACAACCATTGAACAAGATTGCTGCAGAGTTTTGTTAGTTTAAGAGAATTAAGTATAACAGACTAATGATTGGGGTTTGCCTCAGTGTAGACATTTGCGCCAGCATGCCAGAATTGTTTCACATTATCTCCCCATTGAAGGCGGAAGGGAAGCCATCCTCTTTCAATGGTTATGTTTTGGACACTTCGTAGAAACCGATGAGCTGGAAGTTCATCAGTGGAGAGCTCAGGGTGAAAAATCTCTCTACACAAGATCAACAAATTTGACAAGATACTGGTAAGTAAATTACAGCTACCTCAGTGCATTTGCAAGTCCAAACACCTGAGTTGTCTCGCTGCCGCAGTCTGTACTCATTTGGATGGGCATACCTACATATCAAAGGATCAAAGTCCGGAATTGCTTGTCATTGTGATTGAAGGCTGACCTAGTATAAAGAATGAGAACCGAGACCTTTCTATTCAGTTTTGAATCATTGCTTACCTCCATATTCATTGATGAGATGGAGAAAGAGAAGTGCAATGGCTTTCTGCCACCTGTTGTTGGGGACAACCCACAACCCAAGCCACTTCCCACTCCACACATCACAAACTCCCCAGATAGGAAATCCGATAGCAGCCAACTTGTCGTGGCCATCGCCCGACCACTCATGGTGGGGTCCAAGCGAAACTAGAACACCACGCTTGATCTTCTTGGACCCTGGCTCATGGATGGTGAACCCTTCAGGGTCTTGAAGATGCATCTTGGAACGAACAAAACTCCTAAAAGAATAATGATAAGATGATCGGCCTGAGTATTGTATCAAGAACATGCACCTTGTAAGAGACAAGCCGGTGGTCATCAATATACCCTCTCTAATTGACCCAGGGCCTCTTCGGCTGGTAGGATCCAAGGCCATCTGATCAAGGACCATCTGACGCTTGTCTGCCAGAGGTAAGGCCTTAGTAGTGGCACCGCTGCCCTGGAGTCCATACTGCTTGCGGCAGTGAGCCACAGTAGTTTCACTGACAATTTATAAGTCAGTTATTGAAATGAAGTAAGTAAGTTTGAACTAACCTCATATGAATGCCATGCTCATTCCAGAGAAGTTGGCTGACCTCTGTGCAGTTTTGGACACCTTGGCGATGATATTCACAGATAAGAGCTTCCATGCATTTATCATCAGACTTGGCTTCGTTCAGTGTCACATTGAGGGATTAGGCATCCCATTGAGGCGTCCTATTGAGGCACTTGGCATCCCAAAAGCCCATACCATCTGCCTGGAATCCACAAGTAGAACAGATAAATGTAAAGATAAGACCAATTTGCACGAGATTGAGAATCATTGCAGGACTCACCAACATCAGTAAATTACATATAGAGCCAGGTGCCAAGAGTTCAGTGTTCAACAGTGACCTGAGCATGCCATCAATTGCGTGGTGGTAAGCAACTAATACGTCACAGAGAAAGAGAAGTTGTACTGTTGCTGCTGCAGCTGCTGCACTCCAAGAAGACTTCAGAAGTGCTCTGAGAGTAATAGTGTGGAAGGAGCCAAGCCGGTCCACTAGCCAAATCTCCTCTGCATGCAGCACCTATGATCTGGTGCACTACCAGGACGTGGCCACTGCAAGCCAGAGGTTAAAGGTAATAGCAGCAAGAACTTTTCTATGCTGGGGCACAAATGGGGGCTTCAAGGTTGAAGGAGGGGGCAGCGAGGATCATGCACAAAAAGGGCTCAGGCATTGAGGTCCAATTTCCAAAGCATGACCCAAAACCACTGTCAGTAATGCCTCGCAACACTTTCTGAAGTTGATCACATTGCGCATAGATATCAATGTATTCTAGAAATTGGAATAACATGTGTACTTAGAAATAAAAACACTTCTAGAAACGATTGCAAGTTCTGACAACCGAAAGACTCAAAAAATAGTGAGGAAGAGAGTAAAACATTGGGGTATTAGTCAATAATAACCCAAGAATAGACCAGGTGACTGGTGGTCGTTGCCGCAAATTGAACGTAAGAGTTCAAATCCTGGCTGGTACAGGACGTGCACCATACAGCGGGACTTCTCATTTCCAACCTCAACCAATCAGCTGGGGTCTGGAACATTGATCAAGTTCTTGGCTAGATCTTATTTGTCGATTCGGGCCTCCGCAAAGTTAAAATGCACCCATACCCACACATACCAACGTGTGCCCACACTCACTTGTTGCATCATTCATGAGCACCACTTATACATACATACATATGCAATCCATGCCCACTTATATTTCATATTCACACCACCTATCTCAGATAATCTCAGATATCCAATGGACAATTCGAGCTTTGGCTAACGTTAACCATATATGTGATTTGTCATTTCAAACCTCATATTCCTAAACACAACTCCACATACCGCCGTCTGCATCCATGTACCTCTCCAACCCATCCAAAAGCTCTTATTGAAGGAGTGCTCGAGGTGGTATTTTGTTGGCGTATCCCGATTCCAGGGATGGTGCACATGATGGCTGGGATGAGTGGCATGGGTGGCATGGGGCGTGGGGAGTACCTAGTGTGCATAAGGATGAAGGCGGGTTTTCGGAGAGGTGCATGAGGGGAGGAGATTGGTTATGAATGATACAAGTGCGGGCAGACCCGAACTCGGGTGGGAGACTCATAACTCTGTACAATCCATGTCATGTCCATACATGGTGAATTCAACTCATTCCTTTCCGTTCCACACTCCGGTACTTACAGGAACAGCATGACAATACCCGATGCCCATACCAAACTGCTCGCCCATTGCATCACCACCGTCCCCATTATCAGACAAAGAGATGTAAGTGTGGTTAGGGGAACGTGTGCGGGGTCAAAATTACCGTCAAAGATGCATTTGTTGTGGTCATGACGGTGCCAGTGGATGAGCAGGAGAATGAAGAGGGTGGAACCAACTAGTACTATGCCAGAGGGAAGAAGATGATGAACTTCCGACGATGCCAACGTTGGTGTTGGAAAGCATTTGGATGATGATGCTAGTGAATACTTGTCCATTAGTACCTATGCAGCTGTATTTGAGATCAGGGTATTCGCAGTTGATGGTGGCGTGGAGGGTTAGGTCTGAGCTACTTGGGACAATGGGCGTTGGAGGGTCCTCAGGTTGAAGAGGCAGAATCAGAGGGGCTGGTGCTGAGAGATCATTGGAAAGCTTTCGGGGGTGAGGAGGACGCAGACACGACTCATGGCCGTAAGTTGGGTGGATCTCAAGAGTGGACGTCATAATGGCTGTAGTTATATAAACGAGTCAAGAGTCTGTGGGGCAGACAGCACCCCACCCATTCCAGAGGTTCCATCTTGTTCTTCTTCCTGGATGCGGTTGCCTCAAGCATGGCAAGGGGTCATTGCAGATTTGGTGGAGGTTTGTTTGGAGTGTCTGGGCTCACCACCTTCTTGTGTGTGGCAAGTCTCATAGGTGTGGTTACCTGAGATGAGGGTGGTGCATGGGAGGGGGCTATAAGTGGTCCCTTTTGTACATTCCTGCTTGCAGTGCACCAGTTCAGTTGGATCACTACTGCTTTGCTCATGGGATGGGCTGTCAAAAGCTGAAAGCAAGAGAACTGGGCTCAGGCATGGAGTCTATATCCTCATGAGTGGCTATCTATTCTTGTGATGGCATACAAGTGGGAAGGACTAGGTGTTGAGGGCATTTTCCTGAGGTTTCCTGCAGTGTATGGTGTATGGATGTGGGGAGTGGAAGGGCTGACACCTTTGTCCTGTGGCTCAAGTAGAGCAGGTCTCCTTGCCTAGATTCTCCTGGTTGGGTGAGAGCCCACCTTACATGGAGTTTACAGGATCTACTGAGTCTAGGGGGATGGTTTTCTTATATCCAGGCTAGTGGCTGTGTAATCACTTATGGTATACATGTAAGTTGTCAAGGCTGCTGTCTGCAATAGTGGTATGCTGTTCTGTGTCAACCCCTCAGACTGTGGTGGGGGAAGCCTCTGATTTGTCATTGACTTGTTATTAAAGCAGTAACTCACATTAGGTAGTATAGGTTGTATGAGTAGCAGTGCTTGAGAGAACATACCTTTCCTGATCCATGGTGTCAGTAGTGGTTCAAGTTCCCCCCCCCCCTCAGGTGTGTCTTCTCTAGATTTGGATAACTCTTTATTATAACAAAGTAACAAATTTGATATCAATAAGAACAAGTAAATAAAAGGCCACAGTTATCTATACTATATAGATCCAGTACATTAGACAAAAGCTGATCCAATGGTGTTCAAGAGTGATATTCAATGTTAGATAGATAATCATTAGAACAGAAATGACTTAGAGCACATACAATTCTTGAATTTCATGTTTATTCATGATTATGAGATGGTGAACCAGTATAACATTGTACCCACTCAGTTCCCATCTTTGCTTGTGAAAGATCCAGTGATAAATCACCATCCTTGGATATAATCAGGTGATTGTGGGGTGGTGTAGAACTCGTAAAATATCTGAAGGAACCCACATCAAATGTTGGTTAGTATTTTTCAAATTGAGCCAACCATCTCTGGTGGAGTACCAATGGGAATGAGAAGCCTAGTAGTCAATATGTCTGTGGAGACACCTTGTTGAGCAAGTGGAGATACATTGTGAGGATCAATTAAGACAGATGGTGGGTGCTCAGGATTATGTGGATCATTGGAGATATGCACCATAGTGTCTCCTGAGCCAGTGTGTGGGCATCAGTGGAAAGTGCAATAGAATTGACATCAGCTGTATTGCCAGTGAGCTGCAGCACCTCAGCACCAGTTGAGGAATCCCACACATGGATAGTGTTGTCCCAAGAGCCAGAGACAATGTGGATGCCATCAGGAGAAAATGCAACAGAATTAACACCACCTGTATGGCCAATGAACTGCAGCAGATCAGCTCCAGTTGAGGAATCCCACACACATATAGTCTTGTCCCTAGAGCCAGAGACAATGTGTGTGCCATCAGGAGAAAATGCAACAGAATTGACACCCTCTTTATGGCCAGTTAGCTGAAGCAGCTTGGCTCCAGTTGAGGAATCCCACACACAGATAGTGTTGTCCATAGATCCAGAGACAATGTGTGTGCCATCAGGAGAAAATGCAACAGAATTGACAGCACTTGTATGGCCAGTGAGCTGCAGTTGCTTAGCTCCAGTTGAGGAATTCCACACATAGATATTGTTGTCCATGATCCAGAGACAATGTGTGTGCCATCAGGAGAAAATGCAACAGAATTGACACTCTTGTATGGCCAGTGAGGTGCAGGTGTTTTGAGGAGTCCCACACACAGATAGTCTCATCCCATGAGCCAGAGACAATGTGTGTGCCATCAGGGGAAAATGCAACAGAAGAGACACAATCTGTATGGCCAGTGAGCTGCAGCACCTCAGCTCCACTTGAGGAGTCCCACACACAGATAGTGTTGTCCCATGCACCAGAGACAATGTGTGTGCCATCAGGGGAAAATGCAACAGAAGAGACATGATTTGTATGGCCAGTCAGCCACAGCAGCTGAGCTCCACTTGAGGAGTCCCACACACAGATAGTCTCATCCCATGAGCCAGAGACAATGTGTGTGCCATCAGGGGAAAATGCAACAGAAGAGACCCAATTTGTATGGCCAGTGAGCTGCAGCACCTCAGCACCAGTTGAGGAATCCCATACATGGATTGTGTTGTCCTCAGAGCCAGAGACAATGTGTGTGCCATCAGGGGAAAATGCAGCAGAAGAGACACTACCTGTATGGCCAGTCAGGTGCAGCAGCTCAGTACCAGTTGAGGAATCCCACACACAGATAGTCTTGTCCTCAGAGCCAGAGACAATGTGTGTGCCATCAGGAGAAAATGCAACAGAAAAGACAGCACTTGTATGGCCAGTGAGCTGCAGCACCTCAGCACTAGTTGGGGAACCCCACACACAGATAGTGTTGTCTTCAGAGCCAGAGACAATGTGTGTGCCATCAGGAGAAAATGCAACAGAATTGACACCACTTGTATGGCCACTCAAGTGCAGCACCTCAGTACCAGTTGAGGAATCCCACACACAGATAGTCTTGTCATTAGAGCCAGAGACAATGTGTGTGCCATCAGGAGAAAATGCAACAGAAGAGACAGCATCTGTATGGCCAGTCAAGTGCAGCAGCTCAGTACCAATTGAGGAATCCCACACACAAATAGTCTTGTCCTCAGAGCCAGAGACAATGTGTGTGCCATCAGGAGAAAATGCAACAGAAGAGATAGCACTTGTATGGCCAGTAAGCTGCAGCACCTCAGCACCAGTTGAGGAATCCCACATACAGATAGTGTTGTCCTCAGAGCCAGAGACAATGTGTGTGCCATCAGGAGAAAATGTAACACAATAGACAGGACTTGTATGGCCAGTGAGCTGCAGCACCTCAGCACCAGTTGAGGAATCCCACACACAGATAGTGTTGTCCTCAGAGCCAGAGACAATGTGTGTGCCATCAGGAGAAAATGCAACACAATAGACAGGACTTGTATGGCCAGTAAGCTGCAGCAGCTCAGCTCCATTTGAGGAATCCCACACACAGATAGTCTTGTCCCATGAGCCAGAGACAATGTGTGTGCCATCAGGAGAAAATGCAACAGAATAGACACCACTTGTATGGCCAGTGAGCTGCAGCACCTTTGCACGAGTTGAGGAATCCCACACACAGATAGTCTTATCCCATGAGCCAGAGACAATGTGTGTGCCATCAGGAGAAAATGCAACAGACATGACTTCTGCCTTTTGCTCGATCTCACTAATCAATCCTGTCTGACCTCTGGACCCTTTAATAGCTGGTACTGAACTAAATTGCTCTTTCCACTTCTGTGAAATGGCACTATGATGCCAGGTTGGTAATACTGATATATACAGATGTGGTGTTGATAAACATGCTGGGCTGTTTAAAAAATACATTGCAAAATTGGACACCTCAGTAATATTATTAATGAGACTATTCTGCTGCTTGTCATTATTGATACATACTCTGGTCAGAGTATTAGGACTTGTCATGTCAATGCACTTCTTCAATTCATGCAGCATGTAGTTGCATCTTTGTCCACATTGCAGCAAATTCATAGCCTCTATCCAGAACAGAATTTTAAGCAAGAGAAAATCCTGTAAATCATCATACAAAATATTTATTTCATTGTGCATGCCTTGGGCCTGGGCTAAGCAAGTGGACCAGTGGCTGCTCCAATATACACAACAGTACTTCAGTGTTTGAGAGATCTTGTCTTCATTTACAAGCTCAGGTACTTCATTGTCAAGAAGAAATGATGATGGATGACTACAAATATTAAAGCAAAGCTCTGACTTCATTATTTGGAAACATTGATGACCCAAAAAGCTATGATGTTTCTCCATGCTACAGAACAAGCTAGATACTACATGACCAGTTTCCTTGAAACATTCTGCTTTGAAAATAAAATCTGGAAATGAAGCATGGTACCAGAAGACCTTGCCTTCTTTAGCATAAAGAACAGCATGAAGACTTTCTATCAAATATTCTGCACATTCCTCCATATCCTTCTCATCATCAGAACCTGAGAGTCTTGCAGCTACAATAGGAGATATACGTTCCTCTGCACAGAGTAGATTCCAAAGAATAACTAAGCGGGCTTGAATTTCATCTTTTGAAAGTTTTTCAAATGCTTCAGACAGAATCTGACTGTACAGCATATCAATTTGTAAGGTTGCCTTCACAGGATGATGGGTTTGATGACTAAGAGAACTGTCCAACAGTTGCTTCATCCGCTTTTTTTGGTCATTACTTGTTAAACCTCTTCTAGGACTTATGTATTTTACTGCTGTTGATGCATATATGAAGAGACCATTTGCCTGTTGCATGAGGGTGACAAGTTCAATTTCATTCTGCAATGCAGGAAGCTTGTTCTTGAGATACATCAGAATATCTTCATTCACTTCAGCTGTATCCACATCATAGAGATGACAAACAGCATCAGATGAAAAGGACTTGCAAAGTTCAACTATATTAGGATCTGGCCGGCTTGTGACAAGAAATTTGAGACCATGCAAGGCACCCTTCTCAATGGTCAAAAGGAGTTCTTGCAAGAATTCTGAGCCTCCATGACCATCAATCTCATCCAAGGCATCAATAACCACCAAGTATGGAGGTAGAATTCTTGATTCTGTACTAGTAGAGACCTGCCAAGGATCAACTAAAAGGTCATTCATCTGTTTACCCAGTTTGTTCACTGAGTCAAGCTTGTTGACATCAAAAAGAGACTTTAAAAATGACTTGGAATGATGAGCAAGCTGATAGACCAATGTAGGAATGATGTTGGCCCTGCTCCTTGTATCTTCAAACTGACAAGAACAAAAGAAAGAGGCCTGCAAAATGTTTAACCCTTTGTTATCTTCATCAAAGTGTTTTGCTACTGAGCAAGCAATAGTTGACTTTCCAGACCCAGCTGGACCAGTTAGCCAGAAGACCTGTGGGCTGGTGGGTGAAGAATCCTCTGCCCACTCATATAGCTGTTTGAGTATTCTTATACGTGTTCCCTCAATACAGGGTGCACGAAATAAAGTATCATCATTGAGAATAGCATCATATGGTGCTTTCTTAGAGTAGTCCCAATTGTCCAATTTTGATTGCTAAGAACAAATTAGCTCAAGATGGTCATGAACTTCTCACAAAAACATACAGAAACAAGATCATGCAAAGAACTTATATTCCTGTCAATGTTGAAGTTCATTTGAAGCTAACAGAGAATTGCAATGTCAGCACTGCTACATTGCAAACTGTATAAGTCACATACAACAAAATTCTCTGTCTCTTTATCAATCCGCTTGAAGATCTTTTGAACCTTGGCATTGTCTTGTTCATTTTCCAAGATCCTTTTCCATGTTGATGTCTCAGACATTGCCCTCAGCTCAAGAATCTTTTCAATGAGTGACCTGCATAATATCAGATATGAAACATTCTGCAATAAATGCCATGCTCACTGTGCGAATTTCTCAGTTATTGCTCTGAATTTGGTGTCTTTGTTATCTATTTCCATCAATCCCGCATTGACAACTTCAAGACACTTTTGAGTCTGAGTATAGAGCTCATGCAGTGCATCTTTGTTGTCAGAAATGGCCTAGAGCTGATGTTAACTCGTGGAAAGCAAACATAGAAGGTGATGAGGGCATACATTTCCAAGGTCAATGAGAACATTTAAAGCAGCAATAGGTGTCTTGAAAGGGGTGCCTTCCAGCAGTTTCTCAGCTATTTTGAGCAACATCTGCATGCCATGCCATGCTGATTTTTCAAGATGACCTGACAGGGAAAATTATGTTTCACATTTATTGCTCAAAACTGGCTTACTTACCTTGTCCCTTATCAGTGGGCGTCAAATTCATCTGAGGTACGTCTACTCTGATTCCTCCGGATCCTGTAAAGGCATTCAAGCAGTTGCGCGCTGCATGATAATATTATAGTTACCTGGTTCGACATGATCTCTCACGCCTACCTGAGTATCTGATATGTGCACAATGGAACTTGCTCAGATTCCATTCACGAATGTGAAGTTTGAATGTGCTCACCATGAACCATCGTTGGGCCTACTACAACGGGAGGTTGGCTGCTGGCACTGTTTCCTGATTCAAACGCAGGAGACGAGTCGGTGAATGCAGTTGCGTTAGACCCGCTGGCGTCTAATACTTGTGTACCATCCGATCCTATATCGTGCACATTGCTGCCTCGCGGAGGGAGAGGTGATGGAGTACGACTTGCAGGGGAGAACCGGTCTGCAACACTATGGAGCATTTTCTTAAGAGCACGACGCTTGGATTTCTGAGGATTCGACATGGTGGTATGTGAGAGAGCCGTTGGGGTCCCTCCCACTGATGGGATGTCAAGTCCTCTCACGCCTCATTTTGATGTTCTATTGTTGTACAAGATTCCATGCCGTTCCACGGTTACGGAAGCGCTGTGGAGATGGTGCTTCTATCTGTTGATGCATGAGGCCTGGAAGTCTCGTATCATTGGCGGACTCCTCTTGTTAGATCAATTTTTCTTATCATACTTTTTCTCAGTAACCATGATAACGGAATTCGCAACCCATTATCGACGCCGTTTCCGCCTGCTGAATGCTGTGGCTATTGTGGACCGTAGATTTCATTTGGTACACGGACTAAAGAACCAAACTAGTACTGACATGGCGATCTGATGGACCTGGTTTTGTTTCTCGTCCGATGCCGTCGCCGTGGTGCGGTTGGATGGACCGCATCGATAGCCCTTTCTTTCCCCAAATATCCTAGCTGCACACGTTGCAGCCTGTTGTCTTCTGTGACGCACGGCACAATGGGCACAGGTTCAGTAACTCCTTTAGATATAGGACACTCAGCTTTCTTCTAGATGCACATTGGGAACAGTAGTACACCTGGTTCAAGCAGGGACATGGTCGACCCATCTCTCAATCGTCGGCCACGAACGTAGATTTCTCATGGGATGGATAAGGAAAGCGCACCTTCCAAAGTCCTTCGCTGAGTCTGATGTTAGTTGTCTTCTCAGCCACCGCGTCCCACACGCATCTAGTAGCGCTTACGATTCTCGATCGCAGTTCACAAACTATGACCATCATTCAATACTTAGCATCGGAGCAACGGATCCATGAAACAGAAGTAACACGGTGTCAGATACTTGGAAGGATGGGGACGCTGTGGCCTCGCGAGTGTATCATAGCAAACTCGGCGTAGAGACGACAAAAGTGTACCCAGTGCTAACTCACTGCCTAGAGTCTTCCTGCAGAAAATAACTTGACTCTTGACGTGTTTATCCAGTAGGAAAGTATAAGAAATGGGACAGAGACGAATCTGTGTTAAGGATCTCGAGAAGTGGATGCTAGGCTGGCGAGTGGAATGTGAGAGATGATACCTGAAATGCACATGCTTGGCTATATAGTTTGCAATGCGGTTCTTGGTCGGCGCTTGAGCTTGTGATGTCTCGATACGTCCACGTGCCATGGCTTTCTTACCCTTATCACTTCTGTTGAATGTGTCCAACGTCTTTGTTGCGCCTGCGCCTGACTTTCTTTTTCTACAGCGATATTTAACAATCCCACTCATCCCGAGGTTCGCTCCTCACCATAGTTTTCTTCAGCGTTCTACCGGTCCCGCTAGCTTGTCATGCAGCCTGAAGCACTCCTTTGACGTCCTACACGTATGGTTCTTCATTAAATCAATGCATCCGAACTCTGATCTAGAACGACTTCGTCTAGGAATTTTTTCAGTCCGACTGATCTTTCGTGCAGTGTTACCTATCGATTTCATTGTTATTTCTACAGCTACGACAACGTCCGCTCTTGGAATCCACTTAAATCATAGCTATGAGCCCGAGTCCATCCTCTTCACTATGACAGCTTCAGAGTTACCTTCAAGTGTGGCTCTGTTCGATCTTTTTGTAGACAGTCCTATGCACACTAGGTACTTTCCACGCTCCCGTTCTACCCACCCCACTCCCACTCGTCCCAGCCATTACACCACCATTCACGCTCACCCCCTTAGAATTTAATTTTCACCAATGAAAAACCACCTCGCACACTACCCCCGAACACTTCGCGTTCTTTCAAGATCACACCCACGCTGCGTGCTATTCCTGAGTTGAAGTCTGAGGGAAGCGGAAGGGGGCTGAAGACACTCGCGGCTCACTGGACCGTTGCTCTGTGCATATGCGCTACTGCCCTTCAAGCTCGATACGAGTTTGCGAATGGGCTGGAGGCGTGCTGATGCAGAGCCAAACCAGGTTGGAGGGGCTCATACTCGGGGTGTATGCTATATGTGCCCGTGTTGACTGCGCTCTCACCCATGCTAAACGACTCATTGCATATGCCCTAAGCTGAGCCGCGCCGGCACTGCCTATTTGACGCTCCGGCACATACTGGAATGGGTTAACAACTCCACGACGCCTGTACTGGGCCGCCCATCCATGTATTATCGCCGTCATTGCCGTCTCCATGATCGGAGTCCAAGATACATCTTTTGCGATGGTGGAGCAAGAGAGCGAGAAGAGTCGGGAAAGTGAGGAGGGCGAACCCAACTATTCCTGTATAGAAGAGAATGGGGAATCAGTGCATGTGAAGGGTGGAGGGGAGGAGATGACGAACCTCCGACGACATCGATGATGGTGACTTTGTATGTCTGGATCATGACGCTAGTACTTCAAATTCAAGGTTGATGGGGCGTAGGAGCTATGCCTGAACTGTTCGAGTACGATACGGGTGTGAGATTTGTGAGGCCAAGGGGCTTGGACTGGTGTGGTTGGGGGAATGACATCTTCTGGGCCAAAGTTGCCATCAAAGAGGCATTTCTCGTGGTTGCGATAGTGCCGTTGGATACGCAAGAGAGTGGGGAAAGTGGAAAGGGCGAGGCCGACTACATCTGCAACCATGAAAATTATAAAATTAGGGTGCGTAAAGGAGAGAAGGGACAGGAGATGACGGACCATCAACGATGGTGGACGAGCGTAGGAAAGCAGGCTTTTTCACTAGTGAACACTTGTCCAGTGTGTACTTGAAGTTGATGAAGTTGATGGGGCGCAGGAACTATGTCTGGACTGTTCGAGCACGATGCGGATGTCAGAGAAGTATGAGGTCAAAGAGGCAGAGACAGATTCTTGAAGAGCTTTTTCAGAGTAAAAGTTCTGGTAGTGTAGGTAAGTGAGCTTCAGTAGTGAAAAGTACAGTGAGCCTGATCATCAAAATTGCGTAACACGGAACATGAACACGACAGGACAGGACGATGCGAGGACGTGACTTCCATCAGCCTGTGTTTGACTTATGCTGGGGCATTGCTCCCTACGTCACGTGTCCTATTCATCCTTTGCACAAACGACACTGAAATTTACACTGTGAGCTTGACAAAATCTGCCAAGACCTGCGCATTCTAGTCATCCCATGTGATTGTGACTTTTTTTCTACCAAAATGTCAAAGTCCTCAAGCTTCGAGCGCGAGCAACTTGCTTCAACTGCAGCGATGAGTTCAAGTCCAATCTCTTCATCTACTGAGATCTCTTGAGCTTGTCTCAGTCTGCCGCTGCTGCCGTCTCCACTTTGCCGACATCGTCCCATCAAGGTGCTCTCGTCTTTCAATTCTAATGTCGTCTTTGTCGTCGCCTTCTCTCTTTCTGTCCCCCTCCCACCCGTCTCGCAGACTCCTGACTTTATCGTCACTTCTACAAGAACAACGACGTCCAGCGTTACTCCTCCTTCTAGCGCGAGCAACTTGACGACACCCACTCCAACTACGACCGCAAGCTCAAGGCGTTTCAACCAACTCTCTATCCTTTTCTCCCACTAGCTAATCCACAAACCCTTCTGCGCCTGCGTCCCTCGAACGTCCAACACCTCTACAACCACCTCCGCACCGCCCTCGCGCACCCAGGACCTAACACCTGCACCTCCATCAACTTTTCTTACTTTCAAGTACAGCCATGTACGTACCTTTCTCCTATCCATCACTTATGACATCGGATACGGATATTTTGGAACATAGTCTAACGTAATGGCCAAGTGTTCACGAGTGTCATCATTCAAACCAGTATCATTCAAAGCACAATAATAACCAACCCCCCTTTTCAACATAATTCATCCACCAACATCGGTGCAATCGTCGGCGGCGTTGTCGGAGGTCCGTGTCTCCATTTCTTTTCGTATACGCTCAATCTGATCCTTCTCCTACTTACATAACTCACAGGTGTAGTCGGCCTTGCCATCCT
This sequence comes from Termitomyces sp. T153, assembly GCA_018296165.2. Classification (NCBI taxonomy): domain Eukaryota; kingdom Fungi; phylum Basidiomycota; class Agaricomycetes; order Agaricales; family Lyophyllaceae; genus Termitomyces; species Termitomyces sp. T153. Next base: position 53,295 of record JACKQL020000158.1, read on the forward strand.
CACGCTCCTAACATTTCTCCTAATCCGCCGACACCGGCGCAACCGCGAAAAATACCTCTTCAATGGAAACTTCGACCCCGCACACGTCGTTCCCACCACACCTCGCATCTCTCTCCCTGACGACGGCGACGACGGCATGGGCGGACGTCTGGGAACAGGCGTCGGTGGCGTCGTTATGCCGTTCCAGTATGTGCCGGAGCACGAACGGCGGCAGGAGATGAGGACTGCGGCGGATCTAGGAGTGGGTGCGGGTGCGGGTGCGGGTGCGGCGGGCGTAGGCGCTGCGTATGTTATGAGCCAGAGTCAGCATGGCCACGGGAACGGGAACAGGCATGGATCGTACACGCCGAGCATGAGGCCCTCCGACCCAGGTTCGGGGTCTGGATCCGCATATTTCCCCAACCCATTCGCAAGCCCCATGTCGAGCTCGGAGGCAGGAAGCGCGTACGCACAGAACATTGGTGCGTACCCCACCTTGAATGCATACCCCGTCTCTGCCGGGGCAGGGGCCGCTGCACAGCGAGCCGCGAGTGTATCGAGCCATGGGACGGCCCTCTCGAACTCAATCTCGGGAACAAGCACTGCAAGTGCAATTGCGAAAGAGCGCGAGGCGTTTGTGGGTAGTGTGAGGGGTGGTATGTCGTTGGCGAATCCTGATTCTGATGGGGTGGGCGGGAGTGGGGCGGGTAGGAATGGAGCGGGAGCGGGGAGATTACCGATTGTGCATAGGAATGGGGGACGGGTTGTTCAGGAGGTGCATGAGGAGGTGGCGGAGGAGATTCCGCCGACGTATGATAGTATTCCGGCTAATGAGAGGCGGTGAGTGTTGGGAGAGGGTCTTGTTGATGGGCAGGGGGTAGAGGGAGAGGAGGGCCGGGCAGGATGAATTGAAAAGCCATGAGATGGCAGATGGTAGATGGAGCTGGTCGTGTACGTCAAACCAAGGCTGAATGACGTGCAAAAACTCGATGGGACCTGCCCCTCTGCCGTGAACACTTGTCCATATCAACATCCGACCTTTTAATGCACCAAAATCCCCAATCTGGCTGCCTTCGTGCCCTCGTTCATGTCACTCATTCCGTCGTTATTCTCCATTTCCATTTCTCAATTCCATTCTCGTTATCATTCTCCTCCTTCTCAATTCTTATCAGCCATACATCATCCACTTCTTTGCTGTAGAGATTCACATGTATGCGGATACTCATTTCCAGAATCCCTTACCTCCCTCTTCCCACCTTGTCTCTCTCCCTTCATGTTTAACTCACATACTTGTACACAAGCACGTTTTGCTGCTGTTATATTTTTCTTTTTAAGATATGTGGAACAGAGCTTTGGAACAGAGCTTGAGAACTCACTCAAGTTTTTCTTCTCTAGAATGGGGTCAGTGAGGTTCAATTCTTAGGGCTTGTAGACCGGATATACAATCCGATCCTCAGAGTCAGACACTAGAGTGGTGACAGCTATATTATACCTGTAGACCGAATATACAATCAGATCTGTGGGCAATGTAAGTCACTAGAGTGGTGATGGCTGAGGAAAGATGTTTTGTGTATATCGGAACATATGTTATGGAAAAATAAGGTTTTGAACAAAAGAATAGCAAACAACACAAAAGAGGGATTATGTGCGTGGTGCAGAATAGGAAAGCTTTCCAGGAAAAGTAAAGACATCCGAATGAACACAATGGCGGTATTGAGATAGGTATTGTCAACTCTCAACACTCCCCCCGACAAGCTGGATCGTTTCAGTCCCTGAGACCCATCTCAGTGACTAGGTATTCATGGAGAGTTCAACACAAAGGTTTGGCAAACAGGTCCGCGAGGTTTTTGGTAGACGGGATGTGTTTGATTTTGATGTCACCATTGTGTACGTGCTCCCAAATATAGTGGTGGCAAATATCAATATGTTTGGCCCTGGCATGGCCTTTTGTGGACTTGGCTAACATGATAGAGGATCAGTTGTCGACGAGTAGAGGGATAGGGAAAGGTTGGCGGAGGTTTACTTCTGTGAGGAAGTTGTGCATCCAGAGCCCCTGTTGGGTGCTGCACATCATAGCCATGGACTTGGCTTTGGTTGTACTGAGTGCCACTGTGTTTTGATGTTTGGATGACCACAATACTGCTCCCCCAGACATCATGAATACATATCTGGCAGTGGATTGGCATGTGTCAAGATCTCCTCTGAAGTCTGCATCCACAAAACCAAGAGGCTTCAAGTCCCTGCCAAGTTCCTTGGAGTAGGTGAGCCTATAGTCTACAGTCCCCTTCACATGCCTGAGCACATGGAGCATTGCATTCCAGTGCATGGGGCCAGGGTTTGACTGAAAGCAGGCAAGGACTCCCACCACAAATGAGAGATCAGGTTGTGTTGCTACCTGAGCCCACATCAGTGAGCTGAGGAGTTGGAGGTAAGGCTTGTTCTCCATGAACCTACAATCAGCTTTGGTTTGTGGAGACATCAACTTGGTGAGGCATAATCTGCTTGGGAATGGAGTAGCATGTGGGTTACAGTCTTCCATTCCAAACCAGTCCAGGACTCACCATAGGTATGCATGCTGAGAGAGTGAGATTGCTCCAGTGATGGGGTCTCATTCTATTGCCATGCCTAAGATGTATGATGGCTTACCAAGGTCCTTAATATTGTATATCTGCCCCACCTCCTGCTTCACTTTTTTTGGCCTCCTCCTCAGTGCTGGATACATTGAAAATGTCATCATTAAAAGTTTTTGGGATGGTGCTCTCGCTGTCTTCTTCCCTGGATCATACACAGGAATCTGCTCTCAATGTCCAGTACCCCAAAGATTTGTATGCCACATTCAGTGTCCAGAATCAGTCTCCATCCTCCCTGCGTGAGACTGTACAGGGTTTGCAAGAGGGGGCCTCTTTTCCCTTCCCCCCCTGGATACCCTGGAGGAAGCTCAATGTATAGTTCATACTCCAGGACACTGTTGAGGTAAGCTGCCACAAAGTCTACTTGCCAGATTGACCATCCAAACTTCACCACTATAGCAATGGACATCCTAAGTGAATTGAGGCAGACAACTGCAGTGTATGTCTCATCATAATCTTTGCCTGACACCTGAGATAACCCCTTTGCCACTAACCTTGCCTTCCTCTGCACTATGTTTCCCTCTGCATCATACTTGTTTGTGTAGACCCACTTTACTGCCACTACCTTCTTCCCCTCTGGCACTTCCTTTTTGCAAAAACCAAATGACTTCTTTCTCCTTCATCATCCTCAGCTCCTGGATGGTGGGTACCCACAGGTCAGGTCTCTTCATGGTTTTGTTGTAACTCTCAGGCACAAGATCATCTTTCTTGGTTGGCCCAATTGCCACTAAGAATGCATAAGCATCCTTTGTGGTTATGGCTTGGATTTTGGGCACATCAGTGGGCTGTGGGTCAGGTTGGGTAGGGACAGAGGAGGCTTGACAATTGCTGATCTTCTTCAATTGACATGGGATGGGTACAGTGATAGGATTGTTTACTGCCATGTTGTCAATGGTGTGGGCATCTAATTCAGGTTTGCTAATTGCTGTTGGATCAGTCTTGGTATCAGGTTCCACTGACCATGGGGGCTCAGCTACACTGAATGAGTCCTTACTAGGCAGATGCAACATCCTGCACTGATAACTTGGCATTTGGGGAAGGTCTAGACTTCAAAGACTTATGAGGATAAGTAAGGGGGAGCAGTCCAGATAAGTCTGGAGTGGTCTGGGCAAGTCTAAGATGAGATACAAGGAAGTGGTAGACTTGATGGGGCATCAGGTACAAGTCCAGAAGCAAGTATTGGAAGTGTGGGGTAAGCAGAGGCTATGCAAGTGATAGGAGCAGGGCCAGAGTTTGAGGGGAGGATCAACAAATGTTGATGGGTCTCAGGGCCAAGCAAATAGCAAGGTCCAGAGTTGCTTTAAGGAATGTCTGAGATTCATAACTGTAAGCATGGAGTTTGTAATGGCATTAAGGTTGAGAGGACTTGAATACAATGGAGGAAACAGAGTCGAACAAGACAAGACAGAGTCAAGACAAGATTGAGACAAGAACAAACAGAGATATGGAACAATAACAAAACAATAATGGAAGTAGAGACAAGACAAGACCAGGAGACTGAGATAAGACTGGGAGACTGAGAGAAGGGGAAACATAACATGGAACACAAAACATGAGAGAGAAACAATCAGACCATAGGTAACATTAAGCAATATCCAGACTAGAGTACAAGGTGCTACTCTACAACTTACATACTGACTACTGGAGAGCTCTGGGGGGCAGTGGGTCTGGTGGCAGGGCTTGTTGGAGCTGCATGGAGTCAAGGGGTATCAGTTATGATCAGGGGATGGGCTACAGTGATATTCTGATGGGATCAGTTGAGGATGCAGGTCATCTGGGGTTGTTGTGATGCTCTGGAGTTGGTTGGGTAAATCAGGGTGATGAGCTGGTGACATATGCCAGAGTCAGAAACAGTGGGGGAGGGTTCTGGGGGCTCAGGAGAGGCAGGGGAAGTGTCAATGGCTGTGGAGAAGGCATCAGAGTTAGCCAGGGGGCCATTGGAGTTTGCCAAAGAAGCATTGGAGTTACCTGGAGTGGGTGTTGTGGGTTGACAAAGGTTAGGGGAGTATGAGGGGTGTTAGGGGTAACTCCAGGGGAGTGGGGTGGCTGGAAACAAGGTTGGAGGTCCAGGGAGTGGGTCATGACACTTGGTTGCTGCATCCAATGTGATGTGAAGGAGAGAGTTGTTACAAATACAAGGAGCAACTGGCTGGCATCTGGTGAGTATGCCTGGGGTAGAGCAGGCTGAGGGTTAGTTCTGAGAGTAGGTCATCAGCCTCCTTGACAGTGGTGAGTGATCTGTGTCCAGTCCCCTCATCAAAGATAACATCCCTTGGGGTCATAATGGCTTGTGTCATTTAGTCATTGTCAGGGGATGTCCCAGTTTTCCCTCTGTGCTGTTCTCCCTGCTTATGGTTTTCCTTTATTCTCCTTTGATTTCCCTATCTGCTTGTCCCAGTTTTAGCCTTTGGGCTGCACTGGTTCTCTGTCTGTAATTCTGACAAGGGTCACCCCTTCTACATGGCCTCTTATCAGACCCCTGGTTTGTTTCCTGTATTCCAGGCCCACCACTCATTGTAGGCCTCCCATCTGTAGATCACAGGTACTTTTGACCAAGGGCTATCTTTTGGTCCTATTTCTACATGGTCATGGGCAGGGAGTCCAGAGATCAAGACCATTTATGATGGATTTCCACTTTTTGATCAGACTCTGGAATTGGTTGTTGTTGGGTGTTGTTTTCAGAAGCTCTAGAGTAAATTTTCTGAACACTGGCATTGGGGATCCTTAGACTTGTTCTCTTTGACTCTCCCTCTGCCAGGTGAGTAGCTAGCACTCTAGAACTTCTTGTAGATACTGAATAGACTTTGGATCTCCCTCTGCCAGTTGTGTGATTGAGCCACAGCCTCCAGAGGTCACCCTTACAGTTATAAAGCCAATACCTGCTGTCTGTCACAACCCACTCCCACACCTCTGGACCTTCCCCCAGGACACCCTGCCTCCCTGGAGCCCCTCCCATGCCCCCCCAACTCACCCCAACCTTCATGGACCCACAGTGCCTGCCCTGGCTAACTCTGATGCTTCCTAAGCAAACCCCAACAGCCCCCTGGCAAACCCTGACACATCCCCTGTGGGCCTCCTCAGCTCCCCCTCTTGCTTATGAGGCCCCCATGCCTCTCCAATGCTTCTCCTGACACAGACATACATCATCTGACCACTCCTGCAACCTACACCATTCCTCTGAAGTTCCCTGGTGACTGCGGGATGGACTGTGTTCCCATCAGAATGTCACCACAGCCCACTCCCCCATCAGAGCCAACACCTGTCAACTCCACATGGCTCCAATGAGCCCTGCTGTTGCACTTCCAACCCCTGGAGAAAGTCCAGTAGTTAGTATATAAAGACATAGAGTAGCATTCATTACCTTAGTCTTGATATTACATTAACTGGTTACTTGTGTCTTGTGTTTCTTCCTATTTTGTCTCCTTTTCTATTTTTAGTCTCAAATCTATCTCTTTCCTCAGTTCCATCTTGTCTTATCTTTGTCTCATTGTGACTGTCTCTGTTTCCTTTATCTTTCCTAAATCCCTTTCATCTCTGACATCATTACAAACTCTGTGCACACATTACAACCTTCAAACATTCTTACGACAACTCCAGACCTTGCTCTATGCTCAGCTGCAAAACTCATCAGTCTTGATTGATCCCCCATCAAACTCTGGTTCTGCTCCCATCACTTGTGAAGCCTCCACTTGCCCCACAGTCCATTTACATGCCTACAAACTTGTTCCTGATGCCTGCCCAAGCCCAATGTTTGATATACTTGGTCTTAGACTTTTCTGGACCACTCTGGACTTGCTTGGACCAATTCCCCTGACTTCCTCTTGCAAGTCCCTATAGCCTGCACCCACTCTGGAGTGCTAGGTTATAAGTGCAGAACATTATGTCTGCCTAGTAAGGACTTGCCCAGTGTAGCTGGGCCCCTGTAGTCAGTGGAACCTGACACTGTTTGAGCACCCTACAAATGCATATTTTACTGACCTTGGCTCTAACTTTGATTTTACCAGTTCCTTAGGCACCTTTGAAAAACCAATGCACCCAAACAGTCTCAAGTGTGACACATTGTGCTTCCTCCCTGTCCATGACTCTTCTGTCACCACATCCTTGCTATGTGTCAATGGTAATTGGTTCCTTGTGTGTATTTGGGTTGCTGCTGCCTCTGCCCACAAGCTTTTGGGGAGGCCCTTCTTGGCTGGCATGCATTGAACACTCTCAATCACTGTCCAGATACTTTGCTTGATGAACCCATTTTGGGAATGAATGTAGGGTACCATGACCTTTAGGACAATACCATGACTGGTCCAATACTCCTCCCACAGTTTATTTATCCACTCTTTGCCAGCATCAACACAAAACAGCATTGGCTTCTGGTCTGTCTGCTGTTTGGACTTGGCATGGTATGCCTTGAAGGCTGTGAGGGTCATGACTGCATCCTTTTGGCTCAGATAGTGGCCTGAGAGTCATGCCATGTTGTCATCTGCTGTGAGCATAAGGTAAGAGGTACCTTCTAGGGACATGTTTGAGGCTGGGCCTCACAGATCAAGGTGAACACAGTCATTTGGGTGAGCCAATTTCTTGTGATCACCATCATATGATCTAACCATGTGCTTCCAATATACACAGTCTTTGTAAATGCCACTAACCTCCATGTTGCCATTTATGTCCAGGCCCTTCACCATGCCCTTCTGAGCCATTGTTTGGATTTTGTCCACCCTTGCATGTCCAAATTGGTAGTGCCATCTATCTAGGTTGACAGGAACATCAATTGCTGACATGATCATTGCTCTGGTGTTTGACCCTGGGTTACTATTGAGTGTGTCAAGTAGGTACATGCTGTTGGTTCCCTTTACCATGAGGACCTCTCTCTCATTACTGCTCTTCCCTGGCTAAACATTACAGAGAAACTGGTGCTGTTGAACTTCCCTATGGAGATGAGATTTGCCAACTGTCAGGTTCCACTGACAATGGAGGCTCAGCTACACTGGCAAATTCTTACTAGGCAGATGCGATGTCCTGCGCTTATAACCTAGCACTCTGGAGGTGGCGCGGAGGGGTGAGACTTGCAAGGGGAAGCTATGGGAGGTGGTCCAAGCAAGTCCAGAGTGGCCCGGGAAGTCTAAGACCAAGTATATTAATGTTGGGCTTGGGCAGCATCAGGGGCAAGTTTGGGGGCGTGTAAGTGGACTGCAGGATAGACAGGGCTTTGCTAGAGTTGGGGGTGGAGCCAAAGTTTGATGGGGGGATTGAGGAAGACTTGATGGGGCCAGGGCTGAGTGGAGAGCAAGGTTCAGAGTTGTCATGAGAATGTTTTCAGAGGTTGTAGTGCATGCACAAAGTGTGTACAGTCATTGGAGAGGGAAAGAACTTAGGAAAATAAAGGAAAAGGAGACAATTAAGACAAGACAGAGACAAGGCAAAGCAAGACAGAGAGAAAGACAGATTCAAGACTAGAAATAGAAATAGAGACAAAACACAAGACACAAGGAACCAGTAAATGCAAGTAATATCAAGACTACCATATGAGGAGCTATTCTATGACTTATATACTGACTACTGGACAGCTCTGGAGGACAATGGGCATGGCAGTGGGGTTTGATGGAGCTGTGCAGAGTCAACAGGTGTCAGGTACAATCAAGGGGCGTGCTGCAGTGATATTCTGATGGGATCAGTTGGGGGTGCAGGCCACCCCAGGGTTGTTGTGATATTCTGGAGCAGGTCAGGTGAACCGGAGTAGCAAGTTGGAGGTGTGCAACAAGGTCAGGAACAGTGGGGGAGGGTTCCAGGGCTCAGGGGAAGTGTGGATGGCTGTGGAGAAGGCATTGGAGTTGGTCAGAGGATCATCAGGGTGTGCCGGGATGCATTGGAGTTACCCAGAGTGGGCACGGAGGGTGGGTGCTGATAATGCAAAGGACTTGGGGGAGTGAGCAGGTTGGAAAATGAGGTTGGGGGTTTGGGAAGTGGGTCATGACATTACCCCCCCCCTCCCTCAGCATTGAGACCCTCGAGACACAGGGTGCAGTCCAGAGTCAGTGGGGCATGGGAATCAAAGTTGAGCAATATTGATCAGACTGCAGTAAGCAGCAGTGGCATGAGAACAAAGTCAAAGCATGGCTGCTGTTTGTCAGGGGGTTCTTCCCAAGCCATTAAAAGGGTTAGACATACCCTGGAGTTTCCAACCTTTCACCATGTCATCTTCTGCTTATTCTCCCACATCATCAGCATCATCATTGGCCTCCCCCAACCCTTCATCCTTGGGGGAGTCTGAGTCCTCCTGCAGTCATGGACAGGTCACAGCCATGTACCATAGTCATGAGTGCCATTCCATTTCATGCATTCTGGAATACTGACTGGGTCTTGACAGAGTTATTTATGGCCATAGCAGGCCCTTTGGGGATTTTGTCAGCTGGGGATGCAGTGCAGTTGGCAGGGGCAGTCCCCCCCACTTGTTCTCAGCCTGGGCTTGGTCCAGGGATGGTCTGACCCATTCCCATGGGTTCAAGAGTGGCTCAGGTGGAGGTGACGCAGCCTGGGCTTGGTCTAGGGATGGTCTGACCCATTCCCATGAGTTCAAGGGTGGCTTAGGTGGAGGTGACGCCAGAGCAGTTTGCAGAGGCTGTGGAGTGGGTGAGGGGTCCTCTGACCCTTGAATGGTGCCAGGCAGTGGCCCTGGTGAGTGACTATGTAGTTCTACCTTTTCTTCTAGCTAACTTATTTCTGCAGTGTTTGTCCTGTGTTTGATGTGGGGAGCAGTGCAATTTTGAGGAACCCACACTGGGGCTATGGTGGGATACATCAGTGTGTCTCCCATGTTGCTCATAGCATGAGAGGTGTTCCATTACATCAAGTTGGCATGCTGCCTGCATCACCACAGAGCAAGGTTGGGACTGGGCATGGGTCATGGTGCAGTTGGAGGAGGGGCGGCAGGGCAAGGTGTTGGGGAGGGTCAAGGGGGTTGAAGGTGGGGGTAGCATGAGGTGCCTACCAATGAAGGTTGGGCCCCTGTGGGGGGGGATGGAGAGAAGGAGCCCCTGCAGCACATGACAAAAATAAGTGCAAGGCATTTCCCCTGCTGGAGGTGGGACCAAGCAAGCAGGCATGGGGGGAGCAGGCAATGGCAGGCCCTCCAGGCCCTGTGGTATATTCTCTGATCTCTGGAGCTTTGGTGGGGCCGTCCATGGGGGAGTCATGGATGGTTGCAGAGGCCTTCTTGCAGCATCAAGTGGAGGGGCTGGAGCAGTCACTGGCCACCCATAAGGAGGAGGTCCAGAGAATTGGGGAGGACTGGGACGTGATGCAGAGGGAGCAGGACGATGCATGGAGGGGGTGGGACAAGGCATGGAAGGACAGGGACATAGCGCAGAGGGATCAGGACCTGGCTATAAGGACAGCCTCAGAGCAGTTGGTCCAACTCCAGCAGGTGCAGGCTCATCTGAGGCAGTTGGAGGCATGGGCAGAGGGGGGATGGGGTGTAGGGGTGCCATGGGCAGCGGCAGAGAGGGCATGGAGGAGGGAGGAGTGGCTTGCCAATGAGGTGGCCTCAGGATGGTGGAGGGTGCTTTGTGAGTCTCTTCCTTTTCATTCTCTGTTCTCCATCTCACTGAGCTGTCTCTGCTGTAGCAGACTGGGCCAGGGAGCACCACATTCTCCTTGATGGGGCATTGGCAGTGCTGGGGTCCATTCATGATGGGTTGGCGAGGATGCCCAAGGACTTTCCTTTGGAGCTGGAGGAGGGGGTTATACAGATGGGGTGCCTGCTGGCAGGGCATCAGGGGAGGACAACAGCAGACCCTGGAGCATGGTGGGAGGTGGTGATGGACATGGGGGAACCCCTCCTGGGGCATCCGGAAGTTCTGGCAATGGTGGTGGCACAACTAGAGGTGAACATGGTGGAGAGGATAGCAGAGGTAGAACTGGAGGGGGAGGAGGAGTAGGGGATTTTCTTAGTCTTGTTTTCTTGTGCTCTGGGCCTGCTCATACTCCTGTCATATTATGTAATATTGTATATACCACCATTTCCAGACATCCTGCCTGGGTGATTGAGCTCATTTCAGTTTTTCAGTGAGGGAGTGATAAATAAAACACATAGGGGTTATTCATGGAAGTTGAATTCCTAGTTAATCCAGAGGCGGGGGTTATGCCCACTAATGCCATCTGTCTCTGTTAGTCTTGGGGGTTCCCGGACTTGGTGGGGTGTCATCAATGGAAGTCCTGGAGTTTGTCCAGGGCTTCATTGAGGTTTTTTCAGGGTTCCCAAGTGTTGTCCTCAAGTCCATAGCCCTTCCAGCAGACCAAGTATTGGAGTCAGCCATGGACCATGCAGGAGTCAAGGATTTGGTCAACCTTGTAGTGATACTCATCCTCAACTTCAATGGGGGATGGTCAGCTGGGGTGTTGGCTGGGGAATGGGTCCAGAGCATATCTTTCAAGGAGTTGGATGTGGAATATGGGGTGGAGGCCCTTCAAGCCTGGAGGTAGGTCAAGCTTGTACGCATGTATAGAGACCTTCTGGAGAACTTTGAAGAGGCCAAAACATTTGTGATCGAGCTTGATGGAAGGCCTCTGGGTCTTGAGGTTTCATCAATCAAGCCAGACCAAGGTGCTGGGGGGCTAGTTGGGGGTTGGGTTGCATTGGGTGTCGGCATGCTTGGAGTAGGCTTGATTGGCAGTGTTGATTTCATCCCGAAGGAACTGGTAAAGGGATCAGAGGTCTTCAGTGACTTCATGAGTGATGTGAGAAGGAATATCCTTGAGGAATAGTGTAAGTTGGGGGTTGTAGCCCTTGTTGGCATAGAAGGGGGAAACTCCGGTGGTGGAGTGAGGCATATTGTTGTAGGTAAACTCAGCAAGGAGAAGTTCTGTGTGCTAGTCATTCTGTAAATAGTTAATGTAGAGGCGGAGATACTGTTCCAATGTCTGGTTTACTCATTCTGTTTGCCTGTCAGTTTCTGGGTGATAGGCAGTGGAGAGGTTGGTTTTGATTTTGAGTGCCTTGCATAGCAATTTCCAAAAATGGAATACAAATAGGGGCCTGCAGTCAGGGATGATGTCATCTGGAAGTCCATGCCTGGAGAATACATGTTCAAGGAATAGTTTGGCGAACTCCAGAGCATTGTTGGTGGTGTGGCAGGGGATGAAGAGGGCTTGCTTAGTGAGGTGGCAGACAATGATGAGGATTGCATTGAAACCTTTGGAATCGGGAAGTTCAACAATATGATCCATCAATATTGAGGACCAGGAACATCGGCCAATGGAAAGGGGCTTCAATAATCCATGGGGGCAGTGGTGGGGTACCTTGGCCCAGAGACAAGGTTCGCAGGCCCTGACATATCACATAACATCCTTTTTCATTCCTGGCTAGAAGTAGATTTGGGAGATGAGCTGAAGAGTCTTATGAATTCCCAGGTGTCCCCAGAGCTTGTAGTCATGGTGTTGCTGGAGTATGTTGAGGCAAATAGACTTGTGGTCTGGAGCATAAATTTGTCCACTCTGGAGCAGGAGGCAGTGGTCTGGAGACAGCATGAAAGGGTTTTCGGCATTTGACTTGTCCACAGAATTGTTGTGGGGGTTGTGCTGGGTGAAGAAGGGGTCTGGGGGTGCATTTCTGATTTGGTGCAGGATTCCTTCTTCATTTAAAATCAGCACGGCATGTAGATGTTCAGGGGGGATTACCACTTGATGGTTGAATGTGTTCTGTTCAGCTTAAAATGACTTTTTTGGATACACATTGGACCTTCAAGTGAGGGCATTGGGCTTTGCGCCGAGTTGTCCAGGGCAGTAGTGGATGGTGAAGTCATACTCCAAGAGGGTTTTGGACCATTGAGCTTGGCAGCAGCTGAGTTGCTTCATGGTCATGAAATATTGCAGATTGTTGTAGTCAGAGTAGACTTGGATGTGGTGTGGGGACCCCTTGAGGCGGGCCCACCACTGGTAGAAGGCTTTGACAATTGTAAGGAGTTCCTTGTTGTAGATATTATAGTTGAGTTCCATGGGGATCATCAAACAGGTGTAGAAGGCAACAGGGCGGAGATCCTTGCCTTCAGAGTCTGACTGGGAGAGTATTCCAGTAATGGCATAGTCAGAGGTGTTGCATTCAAGCATGATCAGCAGGGAGGGGTTGAAATGGCAGAGGACTAGAGTGGAGGTCAAGGCCTTCTTCAGGAGGAGGAAGACACTTTGGCACTTGCTGTCCCAATCCCAAGGGGCATTCTTCCACATGAGTCAGTTGAGGAGTTTGGTGATTCTGGAGTAGTTGTCAATGAATTGGCGATAAAAGTTAGCAAACCCCAGAAATGACTGTACCTCCTTGACATTCTGTGGCAGGGGCCAGTTGAGTATTGCATTGACCTTGGCAGAGTCCATGCGCATGCCATCAGGAGTGATGATGACTCCAAGGTATTCGACCTCTGTCATGTGGAAGGAACATTTCTTGGGTTTGGCATGAAGGTGATATTCCTAGAGTCATTCCAAGATGCAGTGGATGTGCTCTGGATGCTCTGCCAGTGAATTTGAGTAGATCAGTATGTCATCCAGATATACAATGACAAAAACATCATTCATGTCATGGAAGATGTTGTTCATGAAGTACTGGAAAGTGGTGGGGGAGTTAGCCATTCTGAAGGGCATTACAAGGTACTCAAAGAGGCCATAGCAGGTGTGAAAGGCAGTCTTCCATTCATGTCCTGGGGCAATCTGAATGTTGTTGTAGCCAGAGCAGAGGTCTATCTTTGTGTAGATCTTGGCACTGTGGAGACAATCAATGAGATCCCCAATCAGGGGGAGGGGATACCAGTTCTTTTTGGTGACTTTGTTGAGTCCCTGATAGTCCACACAGAGTTGGAGTGACCTGTCCTTCTTCTTGGCAAACAAGACTGAAGCACTGGTGGTGGAGATCAATGGGCATATGAAGCCCTTGCTGAGCATGTCATTGAGGTACTCCTTCAGGGCTTGGAGCTCAATCTTGGACATGTTGTAGATCTTGCCAAATGGGGGTGAGGCACCTTCTTTGAGGTCACTCTTGTGGTTGTAGGAGCAGTGCGGGGGAAGTTCTTTGGCACTCCCTTCAGAGAACATGTCAGTGAATTCATGATACTCCAGGGGAACTACTTCAGATAGGGTCTGTTCCTCCATTTTGCTCCCTGGTGCTGCAATTTCTGCGTGGAAGTGCTCCTTGGGTAGGGCTGGTGTGACTTGCAGCTGAAAGGCAGGAGTGCCATTTTGTAGAAGGTGTGTGAAGGGGATGGCACCAATGATTTTAATGTTGAGGCTTCTGCAGTTAATGGGGGTGGAAGGCAGGGCAGTAGCAGTCAAGTCTGTGGTGGTGGCAGAGTCAGTTGGAGGGGTCAAGCATTGCTGGCCAGGGTACCATGGGCCTTTGTATTGATTCCAAGGTACATTGGGAGGCAGCTGTTGTAATTTGATCAAGGGTGACCAAGGTGGAATTGCACTTCCTTCACTGTCAGAGTCACTGTTAGAGGTCGAGAGGCTTTGGATTACTCCAGGAGTGCTGGCACCAGGGTCAGAGACATCGGAGTCTGAGATAGACTGGAGGCAGAGGGGGATGGCAGCTGCTAAACTGGCTTTGGGGCTGGGGATTTGCATGGTGAAGTTCTTCCAGTTGATGTTGGAGTTAACATCTTGTAGCCATGGAAGTCCAAGCACTATTGGAGTCAATGGGGGCAGTTGGGTGATGAGGAGCTGGGCCTGAAACTGCAGGTCATTGTTGAGGGTGAGGGTGTTGTTGTGGTATTGAGTGATTCCTGTCATAGCAGGGCTTCCGTTGAAGAGTTGGAGTTCAAGAGGTTTGTCAAGGTCATTATGTTGGAGGTCGAGTTGACTGCTGACAAAGGTACTGGAGGTGCTGCTGTTGACAAGGGGGGGGGAGTATCTTGGGTGAGCTGTTGAGTCAGACATTGATGACAAATGGCCACACAGACCTGGAGTGGAGCTGCAGAGGAGTCCAGAGGTGGTTGATTGTAGTTCTGGAGTTCTTGGAGGAGGGTGAGACATTGAAGAGTACCAGTCTGGAGTTGGTGGGGTTGTCCCAGTCAATGTGGAGGGTGAGGCTGGGCCAATCAATGTGAGGGTTGGTGGAGTGGAGCCATGAGAAGCTTAAGACAACAGGGGCAGAGGGGTGTAGTTTTGTGATGAGCAGCTGGAGTTCTTGTTGTCGTTTGTTGGTGAAGGTCATGGGCATTTCCAGGCAGTGTGTGATGTCTCTGGTGGGGGTGGGGTCACCATCAAAGAGTTTGAGGGGGATCAGAGTGGGAAGGCATTGGAGGAGGTGGGGAGTGAGCACTGCCAGGGATTTGTTAATGAAGTTATCCATGGCACCACTGTCAACTAGGGTGGGGACAGGGTGGTTGGAGAAGGGGAAGGTGGTGCAGAGGAGGAGGGTGGTGGAGGAGTGGGAGGGGAGGTGTGCTGGGAGGTTGTCTGGGGTGAGTACCATTGTGCAGAGAAGTGTGGCTGGAGTGGAGAAGACATCAGGATCTGGTCCATGGTCTAGTGCATCTTCAAGACCTAAACTGCTGACTCATTTTCCATAAACTGGTAGTCGCAATCTTCTCCATCAATTGTCCACACAGCGCGTCCCATCACCTGACATTTAGGACAACTGTGGATAAAATGTCCCTGCTCATCACATAGGATGCATATGCTCTCCTTCCATCATTTCTCCTGTGTATCCTCTAGTATGTCAATCCACAGCCTATCCTAAATCTTGTTCATGCACAGGGCTTCCTGATTGTTGGTGGAGTCCAGAATATCATGGTGGTCATTGGAGTTGGCGTCCAGGGGCCCTGGAGTCTTGTGGAGGTTGGTGGCATTGAGCTGAGCAGGTGGGTGTTGTCCTGGGGGTCAATTTGCACTGGTAGTTTCTTGGCCTGAAGGGAAGCGGGGCATGGGGTTGGCAGGGATTGAAGATCAAATGCCATTGGTTGCTCCAGCCTGCCAGTTGGTGTTACTGGAAGTGTTCCATGAGGTCCAGGGTACCATGTTTTTGCTGCAATCTTCCTAGTAGCATTAGTTGACCTGGGTAACAAGTGCCTTGTACCCATCATAGGTGGTTTGCTTGGGTGTGAGGCAAAAGACATCCTTGATCCATTGAGGCAGAGTGTGATGGAAGGCAAAGCAGAGAGCATTGTAGTTCCACCTAGTTTCATAGGCTTCTCATTCAAATCATACAATGAAGGTCATAAAGCGCTCATTGTCATGCATTTAGAGGTTGAAGAGATTTTCCTCCACCTCTGCTACAGTGTCAAAGACACTAAACTTACTCAAGAATTCCTGGGTGAAAGCAAGCCAATTGGAGAGTATGGGGTTGTTGGGGTCAAACCAGAGTAGTGCCATGTAATGGTTGAAGGCAATACCCTGCAAATACAATGTGGCAAAGGCTACTTGTGAGCTCTCAAGTTGGAAGGTGATAGGCTTAGCTTGGAACATAGTCAGACACTGAGTTAGAAAGATATGCCACTTCTGGGGGTTGTGGCTGGTGAAGGGTTTGGGCTTCTGGATGTCAAGCTTTCCTTCTCAAGCCAGTGCATCATGAGTATTGTTCTGTGGGTTTTAAGTTTGGGGCGGGGGTCCAGCATTGTAGTAGTAATAATAATTGTTTCCATTTCCCTATTGGGAGGGGAAGTTGTCCATAGCCAGGCCCCATCCTCCAGGTGGTCCACCATTGGGAGGTCTGCCACTGGGGGGTTGACCCGCATTGCCAAGGGGAGGCCCCAGGGCCCATTGAGGGGGAGGGGGTCCTCCAGGGGTGGGGAGTCTGGAGTAGTTGGCATTGGCAGGAGGGTTGGGCATTGGAATAGGTGGGGGGTGAGGGGGATTAGTGGGGAAAGGGGGTTGGAGTGCTCCAGGGCCCGTAGGCTGCCTTGGAGGGGTGGGGACGTTCTGGCAGGGTGGAGGCATGTTGGTATAGGGGGGTGCAGAGGTTGAAGTGAGGAGGTCTGTCCCACAGAGGGCCATTGCATGAGGCAGGCTCATCAGCAGGGTTGCCAGGCTCATTGATGTAGGAAAGTGTCTGATTATCATCATTGATGTGCAGGGGTGGCTGTTGGCAATGGAGTTTGGGGACAGTGGGCTGATCCCATGTTTGAAAGGTGCTGGGAATGGAGTTGGCCCAGGGACAAGCAGAGAGGGCCAAGATGTGGGCGGCGGGTTAGTCAAACAGTCCCTTCATGGGGTTGAGGTTCCTCAAGATGTTGGAGGCCACATTCAGTTCTTCTTGCTAGCAGGGAATAGGAGGCAGGGCTTCGCTTTGTATTTCAATGGGTTCCTTGTGTTGCACATGAAAGGAGCAGGAGGGGTCCAGAGGATCTTCAAAGGGGCAGGGGTTCAGACTGGTGTGGATTTCTTCCACCAACATGCAGAGCTTGTTCCATAAACTAGCATTGATGCCCAGGATGCCTTGCATAGTTTCTGGGAGGTTTCCTTGCAGGTAGCATTTATGAAAATCAAGAAGTCGATCTGCCCAGACTTCTGGGGTTGCAGAAGTGTTAGGGTAGCTTAGGTTAACAAGGAGAGTGCAAGCATGTTTTGCAAATTCTGTGGGAAAGAGGTGGAGGGAGTGGAGGACTTTGTCATGCTGTTAGATGTAGGCTTTGACCCTTTTCTGTCTGGGGGATGAGGAAACTTGAGCAGAGAGTGGCAGACAAGGGGGAGGATAATTATCTGGGTGCATCGGAGGGACTGGAGCTGCAGCAGGGACCAGGTATGTGTAGTAGTAGGCAGGGGGGAGGTAGGCGGAGTTGGGGGGCACTGCAGAGTATCCTCCAGGATACAAGTGGGGATTGTTACCATTGGTGGGGAATGTTGGAGGGTGGTGCCAGCCCGGGGAGACTCCCTGGCTAATGGAGGATGTGTAGAATGCCTGGTTGGGGTCAGGAGTCCAGTGGCAGGGAATGTACTGATCTGCAGGGAGGCCTGAGTAGAATGGGGCATAGGGATTTTCAGAAATTGGCTGACCATAGATGTTGGTTAGGTAGCCAGCAGGGTTGTATGCAGGGTTATATGCAGACATTGAGAATGGGGTAAGGGGGAGTCTTGATATTATGTCACTGACAATGGAGGCTCAGCTACACTGGCAAATCCTTATTAGGCAGATGCGATGTCCTGTGCTTACTCTGGAGGTGGTGCGGAGGGGTGAGACTTGCAGGGGGAAGCTACAGGAGGTGGTCCAAGCAAGTCTGAAGTGACCTAGGAAGTCTAAGACCAAGTATATTCACATTGGGCTTGGGTGGTGTTAGGGGCAAGTTTGGGAGTGCATAAGTGGACTGCAGGATAGATGGGGCTTTGCTAGAGTTGGGGGCAGAGCCAAAGTTTGATGGGGAGATCAAGTAAGACTTGATGGGGCCATAACTCAGTGGAGAGGAAGGTCCAGAGTGGTCATGAGAATGTTTTTGGAGGTTGTAGCACATGTGTGGAGTTTGTATGGTCATCGGAGAGGGAAAGAACTTAGAAAAATACAGGAAAAGAAGACAATCAAGACAAGACAGAGACGAGGTGAGGCAAGACAGAGAGAAAGATAGATTTGAGACTAGAAATAGAAATAGAGACAAAACACAAGACACAAGGAACTAGTAAATGCAAGTAATATCATGACTACCATATGAGGAGCTATTCTATGACTTATATACTGACTACTGGACAGCTCCAGAGGACAATGGGCATGGCAGTGAGGTTCAACAGAGCTGTGCAGAGTTTACAGGTGTTGGGTACAATCAAGGGGCATGCCGTGGTGATATTCTGATGGGATCAGTTGGAGGCACAGGCCACTCCAGGGTCATCGTGATATTCCAGAGCAGGTTG
Organism: Termitomyces sp. T153; assembly: GCA_018296165.2. Lineage (NCBI taxonomy): Eukaryota > Fungi > Basidiomycota > Agaricomycetes > Agaricales > Lyophyllaceae > Termitomyces > Termitomyces sp. T153. Next base: position 71,711 of record JACKQL020000158.1, read on the forward strand.
GATGAACTGGGATTCCAGAGCAGGTTGGATGAACTGGGGTAGCAAGTTGGAGGTGTGCAATGAGGTCAGGAACGGTGGGGAAGGGTTCCAGGGCTCAGAGGAAGTGTAGATGGCTGCAGAGAAGGCATTGGAGTTGTTCAGGAGATCATTGGAGTGTGCCAGGATGCATCAGAGTTACCCACAGTGGGCATGGAGGGTGGGTGCTGATAATGTGAAGAACTCAGGGGAGTGAGTGTGTTGGGAAACAAGGTCAGGGGTTTGGGGAGTGGGTTGTGACACCAACAAATCAGAGATATGTAGGGCATTTTTGAACACTAATTTAGCTATGCCCTCACCCATCTTCACCATCTATTTGACAGTCCCCTGGCCTACTATGCAGAACACTGCATCCTGGGTAGTAGCCTGTCCCTTTCTTAGTGATTTGAGTGGTACATAGTCCACAAAATCCTCATGGCTAACAAAGTAATGATCACTTGCACCTGAGTCTGCAAATGTGGGGATTTTGGCTCTTGCCTGAAGTGCAAGCATGGTGCTGTCAGGTAGGCTTTGAACAGGGGTTCCCTGGGCATCATATACTGCTGCTGGCATGTACTGTGCTAATAAGGCATATGTGATCTGAGCACTCAGATTTATGGCATTTGCATTTGCTAGATTTGCCAAGGCTGTGCCCTGAATAGCATTGATCAATGCTAAGGTGCTCTCACAGTTTCTGAAATTTGTGGGGAATTGGCCTTCCTTCCCTCTGCCTTTTCAGCAGCAGTTTGGCATTGTATATCCAATGTGTCCACAGTTGGGATTTGTGCAGATCAACTTGGGCTTTTGGAGCTTTGCAGTTGCCTGGAGTGCAGTTACTGATGTCTTCTCCAGTCTTTGTGTTTTGATCCATTCCCAATGGACCATTGATCTAGTGATGAGTATTGGTGGTGGTGGTGTAAGACCCAATACAATTGTGTTCCAGGATTCTGGGAGGGATTCAATCACTATAGATCTGAATGTTGCACCCATTATAACTGCCCTCTTATCAACAGCCTCATTCCATTTGGTGTGGAGCACCTTAATATGTTCTTGGAAATTAGCTCCTTCCCTGAACATTGTAGTGCAAAGTTTGTTTTCTGCCCTGTTGCCACCACCTCTGAGGCTACACTGTACATATCAATGAGTGATTTCCATGCTTGGGCAGCTGTTCCACTCATTCTTATCTCTAATCCAATAGGGTTTTTGCAATTGTTTAAAATCAAGCTGATTGTCCAGGCATTTTGACTGTCCCATTCTTTCTTGGTTGGCAGAGTGCCATGGGGTAGGTTATGCCAGGAGAGGTACCTTGTCAGGGGTTTTTGGTGAGACATTGCTGTTGGGTTCAGGTTTTTGGATGGTTCCTTTGAGGCAGCTGCAAGCACAGCAATATTGTGCTGTGATAAGGACTCTGTTCCTGAAGCTGGTGTAGTTTGTCTTGTTGAACTACTGCTCCTTGGGAAACATGGGTAGATTGTGTGTGGAAGTGTTGGATATTTTGTATAGTGCACCTTGGTATTTGGTATGAGCCAGGAAATCTAAAAATTTCTTTTGTGTCTGCATCTCTGGTGGCACATCCCCTGTTGGCCTCCTCAGCTCCCCCTCTCCCCCACAAGGCCCACAAGCCTCTCCAACATCTTTCCTGACCCAGGCACATGTCACTGGCTTGCCCCTACAACCCCCATGACCACTCTGGAACTCTCCCATGACTATGGAGCAGACTGCATCCCCATCAATTCCCATTAGAATATCACTGTGGCCTGCCATCTGATCAGAGCCAACACTTATCAACCCTGCACAGCTCTGCTGAGCCCTGCCCTCACCACCTCAGTTCTTGAAGGAGGTCCAGTAGTTAGTATGTAAGGCATAGAGTAACATCTGTTAACTCAATCTTGATATTGCTTTACTTGGTTACCTCTGTGTCATGTTTCTTTCTGTTATGTTTTCTGGTCTTGTCTCTATTTCTATTTTCAGCCTCAAATCTATTTTTTTTCTCAGCTCTATCTCATTTTGACTTTGTCTTGTCTCATCCATCTCTGTTTCCTTATCATTCCTAAGATCCCTTCAACTCTGACATCATTACAAACTCTGTGCATACACTACAACCCTTCAAACATTCATACAATAACTCTGGACCTTGCCCTATGCTTGGCCCCAGAATCCATCACTTTTGATTGATTCCCCATCAAACTCTGGCTCCACTCCCATCACTTGTCAAACTTCTGCTTGCCCCACAGTCCATACACTCCCTTACAAACTTGTACCTGATGCCTGCCCAAACCCAACACTTAACATACTTGGTCTTAGACTTCCCCAGACCTCTCTAGACTTGCTCAGACCACTTCTCTCTAGCTTCCTCTTGCAAGTATCTGAAGTTTGAACTACTCCTGGAGTGCTTGTGTCCACCTAGTAAGGACTTGCCCAGTTAAGCTGAGCCCCTGTGGTTAGCAGAACCTGACATAATATCAAGACTCCACCTTACCCCATTCTTGATGTCTGCATACAATCCTGTATTCAATCCTGCTGGCTATCCAACCAATGTCTATGGAAGACTGGCACCCAAAACTTACTATGCCCCATTCTATTCAGGCCCACCTGCAGATCAGTATGTTCCCTGCCACTTTCTATGCCCCCTCCATTAGCCAGGGAATACCCCTGGGCTGGCACTGCCCCTTGATGTTCCCCACTGATGGTAACTACCTCTGCATGTTTCCTGGAGGATTGCCTGAAGAACCCCTAGCTGCATCCAACCCTGTTTACCTCTCACCCACTCCTCTGTTCCTGCTGTGGTCTCAACTCCTCCAGAACAACCAGATGATTATTGCCCCTCTTGACTGCCATTCTCTGTTCAAATCCCTCCTTCCCCTAGACAGCAATGAGTTGAAGTCTATATCCAGCAGTATGACAAAGTTGTCTGTTCCCTCTGCCTCTCCCCCATGGAGTTTTCAAGACATGCTTGCCCTCCTCATTGGTTTGAGTAACCATGACACTCCAGCAACTCCAGAGGTTTGGGCAGATTGCCTCCTCAACTTCCACAAACATTATCTACAAAGGACCCTCCCCAAAACCATGCAAGGCACTCTGGAAATTGATGCTAATCTCTGGAACAAGCTCTGTGCCCTGGTCAAAGAAATCCACACTAGTTCAAACTCCTGTCAATTTGAAGACTCTCTGGACCCTGCCTGCTCCTTTCACATGCAACAAGAAGAACTCACCAGAGTATAATGCAAAGCTATGCCCCTCATTCCCTGATAGCAGGAAGAGCTCAATACCACATCCAACATTCTGAGGAACCTCAACTCTGCTAGAGGACTTTTTGACCAACCCACTGCCCACACCTTGGCCCTCTCCACTTGTCCCAGGGCAAACTCCATCCCCAGCACCTTCCATACCTAGGACCAACCCACTACTCCTAAGCCCCATACTCAGAGGCCCCCTCTGTACATTGACAATGACAACCAAACTGTTTCCTACATTGATGAGCCTGGAAATTCCAGCAAAGAATCTGCCCCTTGCAATGGCTCTCTCCAGGATAGACCTCCCCATTTTGACCTCCATGCCCCCCATGAAAATGCTCCCCAGCCTCACCAAAATGCCCCAGCTCCTCCATGTCAACCCATGGGCCCTGGAGCACCTCAGCCCCCCTTTTCCAACAACCCCCCCATCCCCTGCCAGTTCCACTACCCAACCCTCCCACTGACAACAACTACTTTGGATTGCTGACTCCTAGAGGACCCTCTCCCCTTCTCTGGGCCCTGGGCCCTCCTCTGGGCAACACTTGCCAACCCCCAGGTGGTGGACCTCCCAATGGCAGACCTCCAGGTGGATGGGTCCTGGCCATAAACAACTTACCCCCTCAGCACAGCAATAGAAACAATTACTATTACTACTACAACGCTGGACCCCTGCCTCAAATTCAAAAAACTCAGAACAACACTCATGATACACTGGATTGAGAAGCTAAGCTTGACATTCAGAAACCAGAATCCTTCACTAGTTACAGCCCCCAGAAATGGAGAATCTTCCTAATGCAATGCCTCACAATGTTCAAAGCTAAGCCTCTCACTTTCTAACTTGAGAGCTCACAGGTGGTCTTCACCACATTGTATTTACAGGGCATTGCCTTTGATCACTACATAGCACTGCTCTGGTGTGACTCTTACAACCAACAATCACTAACATTGGTAATGATCCTACTACTTGTTGCATACAAATGCCTCCTCATAATAACACCACTGCACCTCAGTCAAATGAAAGTCACCCTAGGGAGCTCCCTCAGTACTTCAAGAAATTGGAGTATCTTTTTGCTGACTGTGGTATCACTGATGATACCCAGAAAAAAGAATATGCAGCTTGCTATGTTTCATATGACATGGTGGAAACTTGGCTTGGCTTACCAGAATTTGGCAACAACATAACAATTGGCAATAATGCACCCAGGCCTTATACTTATCAGGAATGGAAAGCAGCAGTGCTCATATTGTACCCTGGTACTGACACTAGTGCATGTTACAGCCTTAGCAACCTTAAATAACTTGTCAATCAGACTTTCAACAGCAGACTTGCAACTTGGGGAAGGTTCTCTGATTACTCTTGAGACTTCCAACATATTGCTAGGTGGCTCCTTGCTAACAACAAACTTTACCAAAATGAAGAACATTGCTTATTCCAACAAGGCATCCCCCATGTTGCTATGGTCCAAAATTGTTTGTCATCTTGAAATCACACTTCCTGATTACCATCTGGAGGATCCTTATGATGTGGACCAGGTCTTCAAAGGTGCTAAATGGGTATTGAAAGGCACTGACATGACCACAGCAAAGTACAGCAATGTTGCTAGCACCTCAGTTATCATTTGATTGCCAGTTGTTAATGCCCCTGTCCACATTGTCCCCTACCCCCAAACATGAAACTTGTCAGGACCACAGTCCTGGAGGGGGACTCTTACAGGAGCCAAAACCACCTTGGGGAAGTGATGCTAACAGCAAGTATGTAAATAGGAAAAGAAACTAAGAAACTAAGAAATGAGAGTGAGTAATGAATGGAGAGAAGATCAGATAACAACAGAACACAAACAAGAGATCAGGTAATGTCAAGGCTGGGGTGTAGCTACAGACTAAGGGACCTTATATAGCTGTAGGACACTGCCAAAAGAAGAAGATGGAAGTGATGATCTAATACAAGTGGAAGTAATCTAAGTCAAGTGGAAGTGATCTAAGTCAGGTGGAAGTGATCTGAGTCAGGTGGAAGTGATCTAAGTCATAGCAGGAAGTGATCTTAGTCATGAGGAAGTAATCTGGAACAAGGGAAGCAATCCTGGAAGTGATCTTGGGCAGATGGAAGTGATCTGGGACAGGTGGAAGTGATCTGGGACAGGTGGAAGTGATCTGGAACTTGTGGAAGTGGTCTGTGCCTGTGGGAATGATCTGGAACAGGTACTTACCTGGATGTGGCTGAAACAGGACTGTGGCTGAGATCTGGGGGTGTGGCTGAGATCCAGAGAGGGACTGTGTAGAATCTGAGGTTGGATAATGGTGAAGAGAAGGGGGGAATGGAATGGGTCATGAACAAACTCTTGAATTAGCAACCACTACAGCAATTGTTAGTGCATTGGAATGTCTGGAAGCCCTGCTCACCAACAATAGCCAGCCTTTACAGCAGTCCAACAATAACTCTTGCCACTTCTGTGGTGAAACTGGTCACACCATGGTTTGTAGCACTTGTATCAAATCAGAACATATGATCAAACAAGGCAAAATTTGTTGCAATGCTGAAGGAAAAATAATTTACCATGTGGTGCTATGATTCCTAACTATTCCAGCAAGAAACTCTACATGGAATGTATTGAGGAATGTGTCAGGGTCCGCTGACCTCGGGGGCGCAGCTGCACTGGGCGAGTCCTTACTAGGCGGGCGTGATTCCCCTGCATTGGTGACCGGACACTCAAAGACATTCTGGGTCCTGGTGGTTTGCACGGGTAATTGGGGAGATGTGATCCAGACAGGTACGGGAAGGTCCGGAGAAGTCGGATTGTGGGGAAATGAGACGGTCTTGGCGGGGTTCAGGCAGAAGGCCGTACGGGAGATTTGCGGAAGCAAGGGAGTAGGTGGCTGTGTGATCAATGGGGGCGGAGCCGGGGTTTGATGGGAGATCATTTGGAGTTGATGGAGTCCGGGACCGAGCGAAGAGTGAGGTCCGGACCTGGTAAGGAGTGTCGGGGTTCGTAATTATAATCGCGGAGTTCGTGAGGTCGTTAGGGTTGATGAAGAATTGGGCACAAGGGTCAGACGACGTCACCGAGACGGCGTTGGACGAGACATTATGGAACAAGAGTAGATTCGAGTGGAGTTACGAAACGATAACGAGAACGATAACGAAAAGGGGACGAGACAAGACCGGGAGACTGAGATAAGACCGGGAGACTGAGATAAGATCGGGAGACTGAGATAAGACCGGGAAACTGAGAGTAAGGAGAAAAAGACACGAAAACGAACACGAAACACAAAAGGAAACAATCAGACCATAGGTAACGTTAAGCAATATCAAGACTGGAGTACGAAGAGCTACTCGATGACTTATATACTGACTACCGGAGGACTTCGGGGTACATCGGCTGTGGCGGCGGGGCTTGGCGGGGCTTGACGGAGTGGGCGGGTGTCGGTTGTGATCGAAGATCGTGCCGCGCTGATACGTTGATGGGATCGCGGGTTGTTCCGAGGTTGTCGTGATATTCCGGAATAGGTCGGAGGAAGCAGGGTGTTGAGTTAATGATGGGTGGGCGAAGATCAGGAATAGCGGGGGTGGTTCTCGGGGTTTGGGAAGCCCAGGGTAAGTGTCAGTGGCTGCGGGGCAGGCACCGAAGTTGGCCAGGGGGCCGTCGGAGTTAGCTGGGGAGGTGTCGGAGTTAGCCGAAGTAGGCGTGGGCATGGGCGGAAGTTCGGCGGAGCGTTGGGGGTCCTTTTGGGGGTTCGGGGGTTTGATGGACGATGTGCGGGGTTTTGGGGAACGGGTCGTGACATCACCCCCCTTTCAGCGTCGAGACCCTTCGAGACGCGGGGCAGGATGGGGATCGGCGGGGCGTGGGAGTCGAAGCCGAGCAATATTGATCAATCCGCAGCGAGTGATAGCGGCGTGGGAGGCGAAGTCGAAGCGCGGCCGCCGTTTCGTCAGGGTCCTCCTCACTCAATTTAAAGCTTTGGGCGTGCCCCGGGGTTTCCCAAATTTCGTCATGTCTTCCCCCAGCGTTCCAGTGGTTTCTCCCGCCGATTTAGACGAGGTGGTGGTGTATGACAGTGGGGGTGAGGAGTTCGAGCGTCGGCGCCGGGGTAGCGTTAGGGACCGGAGTCGTAAGTGTTGTCGAATTTTCCTTTCGGGATGGTTGACGGGGTTCCGGTAGAGTCGTCCGTAGTAGTAGTGGTGGACTTTCCGGGGGTTCCGAAGCGGACCAAGTTTCGTCCCGCGGTGCCAAAGGGGAAGGGGGCGTCTTCGGTGGTGGTTCGGGGAAAGCGTCGAGCTTCCCCACCCTCGGGGGCGGGACCCAGCAAGAGGCCGCGTGGGCGCGAGTTGTCGGCGGGGCCTCCCGAGTCTTCCCTCTTTTCCCCTGTCCCTGGCGTTCCCTCGGAGCGGTCGTCGAGTCCCTCCGCGCCGATTCCTTCAATCACGGAGGTCTTCCTTCGCAAGCAGGTGGAGGCCTTGACGACGTCGTTGGCAGTACGGGAGGGGGAGCTCCGCCGGGCGAGGGAGGATCGTGACGCGGCGCGGACGGAGAAGGAAGCGATGGAGCGGGAGAGGAATACTTCGGTGCGCGTGGCGACGGAGCGGGCGCTAGAGGTGCGGGGTCTGCGGGAGCGTCTGGCGCAGGTGGAGGGGCAACCCGCGGGGGAAGCGGAGGGGCGGGGACGAGTTCCGGAGGGGGATGCGTTGTGGGCGGAGCTGGAGGCGGCGAGGCGGAGGGAGGATTGGTTGGCCAACGAGGCCGCCTCGGGTCGCGCGGGGATTCTTCGTGAGTTGTCTCCCGTTCCTCCGTTCGTTATTGACGGTTCATTTTCGGAGTTTAGGCTGGGTGCGGGAGCATCGGGTCCTCTTGGACGGTGCCTCCGCGGCGTTCGCGTCGATTCAGGACGGGTTGACGCAGGGGTCCGCGGTCCAGCCTCCGGAGTTGCAGCAGGGAATGGCGCGGTTGGAGAGGTTGCTGGCGGGGCATCGGCGACGCAATGCGGTGGCCCCGGGGTCGTGGTGGGAGGTGGCGGCCGATGCGGGGGAGGCATTGCCGGGGTTGGCGGAGATCCTAGCGGTGGTGCGGGCCCAGATGGAGGTCGACCTGGGGGTTGGGCTTCCGGGAGGTCCGGGGAGGGAGTGAGATGGGCGTGGGCCTCGTTTCTTGTCGCTCTCAGACTTGCTGCCTTCCCCGCCTAATGTATATATGATCTTTTGTACGCGAACATGTCATTTTTTGGTCCCTGGGCGTGTGAAGTGAGATTTTTAGTTTTGTCGGAGGGCAAAGTAAGCGAAACACGCAGGGGTGTGAGAGGGAGTTGAATCCCTAGTGAGTCCAGAGGCGGGGGTTACGCCCGCTAGTGCCGTCTGCGCTGGCTAGTCCCGGGGTTGGTCGGGACGGGGCGGGGCATCGCAGGAGGGCTCCCGGGGTCTGTCGGGGTTGGTGGGAGTTCTCCGGTGGGGTCCCCGGCATTTCGGGCGGTGTCGTTGAATTCGTTTCTCGGAAATTTTCGACTGGGGGTGTAGGGGACGTGCGCCGTTTTGGTAGTAGAGGGTGGCCTTTGAATTTTGTACGGCGCCCAACGGGTTCGGGGCTTTGGTTGTCTTGGCGGTGCGGTGGGCGGGGGGTAATGGGGGTCTTCCCATGGTCTAGCCCTTACGTCGGTATTGGTGGTGAAGGCGGGCGGGCCCTTTTTTATTGGCGGGGTTGGGTGAGGCGGGGTTCGTCTTCGCAGTATAGTTGGTCCGGGTCGGGGTTGTGTTCTGGAGTGCTGCGTCTGTGGGCGGGCCTGCTTCGGGTGGCGCTTTGGTGTGCTCCGGAGTGTCGATGACCGAGGGGGTAGGATGCGGGGTGATCAGTCCCAACCAGTTCCTTCGGGTCCGGGGCCCAATTTGGGGTTCCGGGTCATCTACGTGATATTGCTCTCCTGACCAAAGGTAAGCCCGCGGCGGACAAAGGGGGTCTTACGTATTTCTGATACTTCCTCGAGTTCGGAGGTTCGGGGGTCGGTGGTTCCTTCATCGGGAAGAAGTGGGTGGTCCCGGGGTCGACTCAAGGGTCACTTGGTGGGGGTTTGTTGGTTGTTCCTGGTTGTTGGGGCGGCGGGAAGGTCGGCCGCGGGGGGCACTGGAGTGGGGCTCCCCGGGAGATGCGGCAGGGTCGGATTTACTCTTCGTTCGTGTTCCGGAGCGGTCCGGAGATTGTGCAAGTGCAGGGGTGATAGTGGGGGGAGGCACTGCCAGCTTGTCTGGAGGCCCCGGTGATGTGGCCCCTGTTCGGGCGGACATATTCCGGTGTAGGGGCGGGGTTCGGAGTGGGTGGTGATTTCTGTTGCGGAGTTGGGGCTACCAGGGCATCGTTGTCGAGCCGGCGCTGTGAGTTTTCTTGGTCAGATGTCGGGGTCGGAGCGGAGGCCCTGGAGTCGTGTCGCCAGGGTCCGGAGCCGGGTTGATGGGTTCGGAGGGGTCTGGGTGGGACTGTTTTGGGCTGGCGCGGGGTCGTTTTGGGTCGTCGAGCCATATGGGGGAGGTCTTTTGAGGATATGGGAGCGCGTGCCCCTGGGGGTTGTCGGGTCGCTTAAATGGCCGATCGTTGTTTTCTGGATGATGGTGGGGCTTCTCCCTCCCTTATATGAACATGTCAGCGAATTTAGAGTACTTGGGGAATTACTTCGTATAGGGTCCTTTTTCCTATAGTTGGTTCGGGGTGGCCCCTATGCTGGGGATTCCTTCGTGGGAGGTGGCGTAGTCTGGTGGCGGAGTGTAAGCTCGGGGATGTTTTGGTCCTGTTCCGGGGTTGTCAGGGTCGGGTCGGGGGAGTCGGGGCCCCTTCATTTGTTGGGCGGAGGTGACGGCCGATCGATCGAGGTCCGGAAGCAGGTCACGGGGTTGGAGCATAGCCTAGGTCTGAGGTTCTTGTCCTGTGGTGGATTCGAGCTTGATTTCGATGGTTTCGGGGTTAGTTGTCGGAGGGTTTAGTTCCTTGGAGGGGGTCGATAATAGGGTTTGGTGATGTTGTTGGTGATTAGTCGCGTTCGTCGGTCTGCGGGGTTGCTGGGGGGCCGGTGAATCCACAGGCGGGCTTCGGGGAAGCGCGTTCTCAGTGGTTTCTTTGTAGCTGGCGATCCTCGCGCTGTGGGTGACTGTTCCATGGCAGGTTGGCATTATTGTGGGTCGGAGGGCTGGCGCGGTGCCGGAGACCTTGTTACTCATTCGATCGGATGGTCGCCAGGCCTTAGGATGTTATTCTTTGGGTGATGTCGGGGTCGACTTTGTGCGAGAGAGCGGAGTTGGCGGGGAGTGTAGGGGTGGGGTGGAAGATGAGTTGACGGTTTGCGTGAGGGGTTGGGAGTTGGGTGTGAGCTGGGGAAGGTGTCCGTGGGGGGAGCCGTTGTATGAAAGTAACTGGAGCAGAGGGGACGTTTGGTGTCGGATCCACGACTCAATGTGCCTCGGCAAATTGGGCAGGGCCGTATGAATCATAAGGGTTCCCCGGCACGGGTAGACCATAGACATCGGAGTTATTTGATTGTGTGTGCGGAGATAATGCGGGCATCACGGACGGGGTAAGGTCGAGTCTTGATATTATGTCAGGGTCCGCTGACCTCGGGGGCGCAGCTGCACTGGGCGAGTCCTTACTAGGCGGGCGTGATTCCCCTGCATTGGTGACCGGACACTCAAAGACATTCTGGGTCCTGGGGGTTTGCACGGGTAATTGGGGAGATGTGATCCAGACAGGTCCGGGAAGGTCCGGAGAAGTCGGATTGTGGGGAAATGAGACGGTCTTGGCGGGGTTCAGGCAGAAGGCCGTACGGGAGATTTGCGGAAGCAAGGGAGTAGGTGGCTGTGTGATCAATGGGGGCGGAGCCGGGGTTTGATGGGAGATCATTTGGAGTTGATGGAGTCCGGGACCGAGCGAAGAGTGAGGTTCGGACCTGGTAAGGGGTGTCGGGGTTTGTAATTATAATCGCGGAGTTCGTGAGGTCGTTAGGGTTGATGAAGAATTGGGCACAAGGGTCAGACGACGTCACCGAGACGGCGTTGGACGAGACATTATGGAACAAGAGTAGATTCGAGTGGAGGTACGAAACGATAACGAGAACGATAACGAAAAGGGGACGAGACAAGACCGGGAGACTGAGATAAGACCGGGAGACTGAGATAAGACCGGGAGACTGAGATAAGACCGGGAAACTGAGAGTAAAGAGAAAGAGATACGAAAACGAACACGAAACACAAAGAGGAAACAATCAGACCATAGGTAACGTTAAGCAATATCAAGACCGGAGTACGAAGAGCTACTCGATGACTTATATACTGACTACCGGAGGACTTCGGGGTACATCGGCTGTGGCGGCGGGGCTTGGCGGGGCTTGACGGAGTGGGCGGGTGTCGGTTGTGATCGAAGATCGTGCCGCGCTGATACGTTGATGGGATCGCGGGTTGTTCCGAGGTTGTCGTGATATTCCGGAATAGGTCGGAGGAAGCAGGGTGTTGAGTTAATGATGGGTGGGCGAAGATCAGGAATAGCGGGGGTGGTTCTCAGGGTTTGGGAAGCCCAGGGTAAGTGTCAGTGGCTGCGGGGCAGGCACCGAAGTTGGCCAGGGGGCCGTCGGAGTTAGCCGGGGAGGTGTCGGAGTTAGCCGAAGTAGGCGTGGGCATGGGCGGAAGTTCGGCGGAGCGTTGGGGGTCCTTTTGGGGGTTCGGGGGTTTGATGGACGATGTGCGGGGCTTTGGG